>APFE031447544.1:4208-103979 GCA_000404065.3 Pinus taeda | reverse complement strand
CAACCCCAGAGAAAGAAGAAATGAATCTGACCATATCTTGTAAAGCATTGGAAAGAATTACTACTCCTCAAACTATTAAGATAGAAGGACATATCAAGAAGAAAATGGTTCAAGAAGTGAAAGATCACATCGAGAAGGAAGAAATGAATCCAACCATATCTTGTAATGCATTGGCCGGAATTACCACTCCTCAAACTATCAAGATAGAAGGACATATCAAGAAGAAAAATGTTCAAAAAGTGAAAAATCACATCAAGCATCAAGAAATGAATCAAACCATATCTTATAAAGCCTTGGAAGAAATTACCACTCCTCAAACTCTAAAGATAGAAGGACATATGAAGAAGAAAAAGGTTCAAGCAGTGAAAGATCACATCGAGCATCAACAACAAGTTCTCCAACTTTTAAAGGATAACGCCACTTTGGTGCAGAATCGAATGGAACAATAGGTAGACCAACATCGCAGTGAAAAATGTTTTGATGTAGGTGATTGGGTAATTTTATGACTACATCTCAAGCAAGCTATTTATGAGAAGGAAATGTTGGCAATACTGCATGCACTTAAGAAATGACGACCTTACCTAATGGGAAGACACTTCAAGGTAAAGATGGATCATGAGAGTCTTAAATACTTTTTAGAACAAATATTATCTTTAGAAGAACGGAAAAAATGGGTCACAAATATGTTGGATTATGACTTTGACATCATCTATAGAAAAGGGAAGCAAAATTTTGTTGCAGATGCACTCTCAAGAAAGGATGACGATGTGGAAGCATTGTTTTGTTCTATTTCTATTATCCAACCAGATTGGATAAATGAAGAAAGGGATGAATGGAAGAAGGAAAAGGAAGTGTGGCCACTCATTCAAAAGTTGCAGAAGATCCCAATTCAAACAATATTGCCAGAACTTGAAGAGGAAGGAAAAATCATATTGGAACCTAGAGCAGTCATAGAATTAAGAACCTGACAGCTATGAAATCGACCAATTTCAGAGTATCTCATCAAGTGGAAGAACTTACCCACTGAAGATTCCACATGGGAAGACAAGAATTTTCTACAGAAGCATCAAGAACTACTCAAGCATTGAGGACAACACTTTTTGAAGGAGAGGGGCATGTTATGTTGTAGATCTAACCCAAGAATATTATAGATCTGATATGAAAATATAAGATTATGCAAATAAACCCAAGAAATAAGATAGAATGATTCTTTATTGATATCAAACCCTTAAGGTAGGGCAACACCATACATTCACTCCTTAAGGAAGGAGAATACTCCACAAGCCATATGCCTGTTCATACAAGAATACTTCTCTTCGTATCTCTCCATGTGGAGTCTCTAGCCTCTATATAGGCCTCATTCATACAATACCATGCATCATTACCATGGTTTCCTCATACCATCAACTAATACCATGGGCCCCTTACATTATTATTAACTACTTGTGGTCCCTTACATGACATGGGTTAACCACCTTATTTATTACTATGGCCCATCCCATTATTACATTATTACCTTGGGTACCTCCCTCGGTACCCCATATTACCCCCCTAGGTACATAACATGTTAGGTCCCTATACTACTAGTGTAACCCCTTATTGTTCTTAGTACAACCCCCTTATTATATTGTTGTACCCATGTAATCCCCATATTGTTACTATTGTGCCCCATAGAAGCCCACTATTGTTATTATTGTGCCCTTACATTATTATTGTTATGTCAGTTCTAATTATATTATGACCCCTTAGACTCCTATATATAGAAAGGAGGTATTGTCATTTGTATCATCGAAGAATTGTTCATTTGTGTAATGTAAAGGAGGTTTCCCCCTTGAAGAGGCTGAATTCTAAGGCGTTCATCTATCTTTTCTATCTTTGTGTGAGTTGGTTTCATAACAATGCATGTAGCGGATAACGATTTTGCAGATATTATCCACTTTTTTACTACAGGTATGGCTCCACAAGGATACACGAGTCAGTAAAAGAAAGAGTTAGTAGTGCGTGTGACAGATTTCTCAGTAATTGCAGGACATTTATATAAGATGGGTTTAGATGAGATACTTCAACGGTATGTGCCTGATTTTAAATGAAATAGCATCCTCGTTGAAGCTCATGGAGGGGCCGCGACAGGACATTATGCAAGAAAAGCGACAACGCAGAAGATTTTGCGCACGGGTTTGTGGTGGCCTACGTTACATAAGGAAACCAAAGCATATTGTAGGGCATGTGATGCATGTCAGAGAATGGGCAGACTATTGTGAAGGGATGAGCTGCCACTGAAACCTCAGGTGTTATTACAACCATTTGAGAAATGGGCAATTGACTTTGTAGGACCGATTCAGCCCCCAGGAAAGAATACATGTGTGCGTTATATCATCACCATGATAGAGTATCTGACCAGATGGGCGGAGGCACAGCTTGTGAAGGATTGTACAGGGGCCACAACAACAAAGTTCTTGTTTGAGTATGTGTTAACCAGATTCAGTTACCCAAAAGTATTATTGAGTGATCACGATATGCAGTTCCTCAATGAAACAATCAACACGTTGACCAAAGAGTTCCATGTTTATCATCATAAGAGCACACTATATCATCCTCAATCCAATGGAACAATTGAGGCCTTCAATAAGATCTTGGAGAATGCACTGACAAAGATTTGCAACGCGTAGCGGAATGATTGGGACATATGTGTACCGACAATACTATGGGCGTATAGGACTACTTGCAAAAATCTAACAGGTGAGACACCTTTTCGATTGGTTGATGGCGTAAAAGCTATGATGCCTATGGAATATATCGTGCCTAGTCTCAGCATAGAAGCTTTCATAGGGATGGCAGATCGTGAAGCCTTGGAAGAACGACTCGCGTAATTGATGGAGCTCGAAGAGGACAAATTCTTGACTGGATTCCATTAGCAAGTACAGAAGAAATGTGAAAAAGCATGGCATGATCAACACATCAAGCTACGCATGTTCAAGGTAAACGATTTGGTTTTATTATATGATAGTAAGTTCGCTAAGTTTCTAGGAAAGTTTCAGATGCACTGGCTGGGGCCATATGTTATCAAAGAGATTATAGATGGAGTCGCAGTTCAGCTTGCAAAACTGAATGGAGAACCTTTTCTGGGAAAGCTGAATGGCAGCTGATTGAAGCCATATACAGGAGACCCGGCTCAATGACTATATGGTGGCAGGACAGTCTTAGTGCTCCGAGAAGTTGTAAGGGAGCATGAGACTGTAAACCACCCTACCATGGCTAGAGGACTACGTGGCGGATTGGCTGCACAGAAGTTGGTGACAGTGCAATATTAGGCTCTTCGCGAAGGTAGCTACGCTATGGATGGCAGTACCGTGCCGCACAACTAGAAAATGACCGTTGACAATTTGACGGTCCGAAGATGGGTACAAAGAATGGGCTATCAACATTTAAGGTCAAGATCTGTAAAGATCTGCCACCAATACAACATTGATGATTGGATTTTGGAGGGAACAGTACCAGAGCTCCATATTCCAAAGGATGCATAGCCAGAAGCAAAGGTTCAAAAATTGGTTGCTAGTGTGCGCGAGGCATAGGCTGAGGTTAGTCGAGTTCAATTCGAAGTCAATATGCAGATAACCGAGCTAGAATTAAAGGTGCAGCCATCAACTTCGTCGACGGTGCGGGAGCAGTGTAGAGCTATGATCAAGGAAGGAGTGGCCACTCTAGATGCCACCATTGCAGAGTGCACAACATTATTCGAGTAGGTGAAGGAGCTGGTAACTACTTTACAGGAAGACCCAACCGTGCAAAAGCTTAACAAAGAAGTTAAGGAGCTACAGAAGCAGTATGAGGAAGTCAGCGCATTGGCACGCTCTATTGCTCCAGCACAACGGCTAGCCAAATTGCATGAAGGCAAGCAACTCCTCACCTAGGTTGAAGCAACACAGAAGAAGGAGGCCTTGCTTAAGGCTAGATTGGAGCCCTAGTTGGATGAAGCCTACTAGGCCACGAACAAAATTCAGGAGAATATGACGAACTTACAACTCACCCACCAGAAGATCAAGTTGGCTAGTGAAGGACTAGCTACGGAGCATCTCGTCGAACAAGTGAAACAGTTAGCTACACAAAGCACTGCAGAGGTGGCAGTTGTGTAGGTGGAACTAGGGGATCTTCGCAACAAGATCACCACAACAACCGAGTGACTTGAGGGTGAGTCACGACCTTTGTGTTGGGGGGTTGTTGGGATGGGGCCCCCCGGGTTAGTTTTGGGGTTAAAAACGCAAGTTTTAATGTAAATTTGTAAAAAGGTGTAAAGTCTTTGCGATTTATGAATGTGAAGCACGTAGATAGTTAAAAGTCAAAAAGGGCTTTAGCACCTTAATTATGTAAAAATTGAGTCGGTTTTGAGATCCACCCATGGTCCATGGACCATGGGACTGTATGTAGGAAGCTATAAATAGGTGTGTCTTAGAGAGTCTAGGGCATTTCATAGGGGAGATAATGAGGAATGTAATGGGTCAATAGGAGATAGCATTGAAAGTGAGTCGTAAGAGAAGGGAAAGGCTCCACAGTTGAGTGTGCAGAGGCCTAGATTAGAGTTTGCAACAAAGTGCATGGACCCCTGCAGCTGAGTGTGCAAAGAAGTTTTGAGTCTATAACCTTACATTGAATATCAATAAAGAAGATTGTTGGAGAAATTCATGTGTTATTTCTGTTGTTTATGTTTGCGACCTATTCTGTGATAAAATAATGTATTTATGAACTAATCATGTATTGATGCGCAAATCTAATGGATGAATCTCTTAATTGAATGTAATGCAGCTTAAGTGTTTATGCGAAGGTTATAATGATTTTTGATAAGTTTATTAAGCACTTAAGCAAGTTTGTGTAGATTCTGATCTGAGATTAGTCTATGATGTGCGTAAATAGATAACCTATCTGTTAAAGGTCCGTAGAAGTTGATCAGAGACCTTTGCGAAGGCCTAGGGCCCAATTGAAGGGAATTAGAGTGCTAAGCCCTAAGGGCTTAGAGATGTACGCGAGGGAAGATCTAGGACATCACAAGACATCACACTGATCTCTAGGTGCAGAAACTTGGTTCCGGAATCCCCCCATACTACTTCGGGTGAGACTTTAGTCCACGTTGCGCGGGTTGATGCCGAAAGGGCCAATATTGTAGGGTTTTGTTTGCACAACTAACTTTGAACCTAGGTCAGGACCCATTAAGCCAACATGGAGCATCAATGATCTTATTATAGTTATTATCATTGATGCATAAAAATTATTGAAATGATTTCATGCTTAAATATGTACGAAATGCATCATTTGTTCAAATGAACAAAATGCACCGATGTGATATGTTTCAATATTGAATTTCCATGCATGGATGATATGTAAATGCAAATTCATTTTTTAAAATAAAAATTCAAACACTCATTATAAAAAAATATTTTTATAATAACCTTAATTTTTATATTTTAAGAAACATGTTTGGATATAACTATTATGTTAATGTGTTGTATTATTTAAACAAATATACCAACTAATTACACATTCGATCATTGTAATAATGTTAATAATCCATATTCCCTGATGAGGGTGTCCAATGATAACATACGACAAGATGTTGATTTGTGTGTTGACACCACAAGCTATAGGCCCCTCCAGGCTGCCACCCTAATTGGCATTACATTGAATGAAGTCTTGGAGAACTCGCCTACTAGCTTGCATGTCACTCCACATTGACTTTGTGTATGTGATCGATCCCTCTAGATTGTTCAAGGCAATCTCCATCTCATGAATGGGGGTATTGCTTACTATTCTTGTCTTGGCATTCTCCCTCTAATTGTTTCCTTTGCCAACCATTCCTTTCAACTATAACTCCTCCTTGTTTGGTTGTCTTTCTTTAGCTTTCATATCACCTTTATCTATGCTAACATGTGGCCCAAGTCTCTTTGCAATGCTCTCCAACTTGCCCTTCATCTTACAGGAGGGGTTTAGTTTTTTCAGCCTATGTCTCACCAATTTGTTGACCTTGGGAAGCCTCTTCCCTACTTGCTTCTCCCTTCCTTCGAAAAACATGACTCCTTAAAGAGCTATGTGCCAACATGGAGATGGTGGAGAAGGTAATATGGGGTTTTCAATGTTCACGTGCTTAGTTTTGAGCTGAAGTCTCTACACAACATTATCAAGCCCATACACCCCAAAAAAATCAATCTAAGATTAATGCAGCCGAGGATGAGGATTGGCAAGAGAGACAAGGAATTTTATATTCTAAGGTGATGGATGGCCTCTCTACTTAGATCTCTAACATGGGGAATAACATGGGTAGAGAAAATCATTATTGAGCTAAGAGGCTCATTCTACAACTCAGTATGAGGGAGATGTGTAATTTTGTCCTTGCTCAACATGGATTTGACACATGTCCCTATAAAATAAAAATAAAATATTCTATAATTAAAATAAAAATGAATATACTATGCATGTTTAATTAGTTATCCATGTGATGTAATATAATTTTGTGTAAAGTAATTAGAAGTAAAAAAAATATGTGAGTAAGATATTTAAACATTATACTTAAAAAAAAAATTCAACACTAGAGTTAAATAAACTATTTGAATATATATATTAACTAATTTATGTCAATATCAACTTCACATATATCTATATATAGGAAAAAAATATTAAAAGAAAACAATTTAATGTTGTTTATAATAAAATATTCAATGTCCAAAGAAAAAAAAAGTAATTAGAAGTCAAAAAATAAAATTAAAAATATCAACTACTTCCTAATAAGAATAATAAGAGAGATATGTGATTCATTCAATTTTTAATGTAAAATTAATATGTGGCATTTAAAAATATTTATAACAACAAAAAATTCAATGTGGGTAATCAATAAAATATTTTAATATGAATTAATATTGGTGTATACTTAAAAATATATTAATAACAACAAAACCATTTTAATGTGCAGATAAAATGTCTCGATGCACATGTTATTAAAATATTTTAATGTCAACTATGTATATATTACACATCGTTTTAATAGTACTACGTATATATCATATAAGACAATTGAAAAAAAATATGGTTAAAACGTTTGAAGTAGTTTCAATATTTTATAGTTTGGTCCTTTTTTAGGCATATGTCTTTTTTTTTCAAAATCCAACAAAGATTTTTTGAACTTACAAGTTTAAGTTATTTACTCTACATAACATCCAAAAATACAATCTACACACACACACACACACAGATATATATATAGCGAGAGAGAGAGAGAAGTCTATCATGGGATGAGAGGGATGCATTTTTTTTCAAATTTTGTACTCTAAAATAAGCTTGCACCTAAAGAAAATTTATTCCTTTCGACTTGTAACACCCTCCTCCCACATCTTCTCAAGCAACCGGCTAGCAGGTAAACATGCGATGGGAGGCCACTATGATATGATTCGACCTCCTAAGTCATGTTAAGGAAGTGGAACCAACGGAAAAACACCATACAAACATTCAATATCAACATTAGGACCCTCAGGAACCAATCCAACCCTTCTGCCAACTAGCCCCTTAGTCCCACTGAGCTTTTGGACCACTTGACCTCTGGATGCTCTCATGTTATGGGCATGCCAGTGTCCAAGGACTCTTTAGCACAATGTTATGCCAAATTGCTCGAGATTTGAGCCACTTTTTAAGGCCCAGAGCCCAGGTCACTGCCCATTATTGAATCACATCTTCAAAACACTAAAATAACAAGGAAATGACAACATAAATGCAATCACTTGAATGAGACCTTTACTGGACCCCTACTAGCCATGACATGCATTTTGTCAAACATATCATGAATATGTAATCTATAGGTGTAAAGAACATATCTGAGCATAGGGGTCTCATACTTAGTTGAGATTCGATAAGAGACATTGATGCCTCAACATATTAACTGCCATTTCATCCATTAGGTCATAGATACATTGGTCATTCATTTATAAGTAAAAACATGATGAGAGCCATACATAGCTACTGTCATAAAACACATATATAACCAACATAATAGCAACAAAAATACCAATGAAATCACAACCATATAAACCACATATAATCCAATATAATACCCATAGAAATACAACGAGAAATAACCTCATATTGATGATGCAAAATCCAAAGCTGAGATGGGATTGCCACTTTCCACCTGACAGTAGAATGGCTGAGCCAAATCTCTCTTCGTCCATTCACCCTCATGCCATATTCCAAGCATGAATGTGGGATATCATAGAAAACATCAATCCAAAACCATCCAGGGCTTCTAGATGCCATCCACCTCAACCCATAAAACAATCAAACATCACTAAACCATCTTCATATTGGTCTCTATCCAAGCTTTCCAGGGCTTCTAGAGCATTTGTCCAACTAAGGCTTCCAGGACTATTAACTCAACCCACAAATTTTATCGAGCTTCGAGAGCATTTGTCCAACCAAGGCTTCTAGGACTAGTAACTCAACCCACCAAGGGCTTCTAGAGCATTTATCCAACCAAGGCTTCCGGGACTAGTAACTCAACCTAAGCTATTGCAGGGCTTCCAAAGCGTTTGTCCAACGAGGGCTTCCAGGACTAATAACTCAACCCAAGCTAAGGAAACATGAGAATCAACCAAAACAAAACAAGGAAAACAGATCCACAATCACCGTGGTTATCCAGGAAATGGCAAGACTCGGAAATCCACTGTTAATCTCAGTCATCCTCCATGCCCATGATAGATCACAATCAACAAACCACATGCATATGCCATGCATGCCAAAACTAGTGAGGAAAAAATACATGCAACTCGATACCTGCAAGCAAAATCTGATGTAGCTTCTGATCCTGATGTCCTCTTGTGCTTTTGTGCTCTTCCTTTTCCTTCTTGCTCCAAGAATCCAAGTATGCCACACCCTCCAAGAGTACTCCAAGAAAACTCTAAGTATCCAAGAGTATGATAGAGAGAGAAAAATGAGAGAGCTCCAAAACTAAACTGACAAAAAGTTACCAATTGATCCTCATAAGCCTTTTTATGAATGGGGCTTCTATTTTCTTCAATTTCCCTTATTCTCCTTCATTTTCCTCCTCACATGCAACCTGTGACCTTTTACCTCCCTTTTGTCCTAATTTCCATTATTTTCATAAATAAATGTGCCAAAATGCCATTTTTCCTTTCCAAAGCCTTAGCCATAATAAACCAAATGAACACCCACATTAGGATGTCTTCCCAACATTCAGCTTGGAATAAGTGTCCCATCATCTATAGTTATTATTTTGCCTTTATTAACTTTTATTACATGGAATTTTCACCAGGGCTATTACAAAACCCTCCCCCTTGGGGAAACACTGTCCTTAGAGTTCAACAACACCCATAACCACAAAACCATTGTAAGAAAAATATACTGTCGATGGAGCTTTATAACTTAGCTCGATGTAGTATTTACAATGATCACCCTGCTGAGAAAAAACCAACATGAAAACATAACAAACATAAAATCATAATAACATGACACCCATACCACTTATTGGATATTTATAACATAGCTCATGGCAGTATTTACATCCATATAAATATGTACATATACCAAACATCATCAAAACATGTACCAAAACATATACCAAGACATATACCAAAACACCATACCAAAATTGCTTTGTCTCAACCGAAAAATAAGGAAGGATACATAGCCCTCATTTGATCCACCATCTCCCATGTAGCTTCATCAGGCCTAAGGTTCTTCCATTACACCTTAACTTTCTCGATTTCTCAGTTCCATAGCATGAGCACCTTTTTTTTGCAATATACACAGAGGCTTCGGCTGGAATTCTCCATCTTGTTCCACCTGCAATACAGAGTAGTCAATCACATGATCAATATCTTTAACATACTTCTTAAGTAATGACATATGAAAACATCATGGAATTTCACTGTCAGAGGTAGTGTAAGTTGATAGGCTACTGGCCTAATCCTCGTAATAATACTAAAGGGTCCACAAAACCGTGGTGCCAACTTGGCACATGATCCAATTTGTAAGGAGATCTTCTTCGATTTGATGTGCAAGTACACCTATTCTCCAACCTAGAACTCCTTGAACAACCTGTTTCAATTTTCATAACTCTTTTGTCTATCCTATGCTTCCTTTATATTCTTCTTGATCACCTACATTTTTATTCCATGTTTGCCAACATGTCTAGTCCGATCAACACCTTGTTAATTGGATCATTCCAACTGATGAGAGTATTGCAACTCCACCCAGATAATGTCTCAATCAGACTCATCCTCAAGGATTCTTAATATCCATTGTTGTAAGTGAACTCTGCCAGTGGAAGATACTCTTCCCACTTTCGCTAGTGATGCATCACATACATCCTCAACATGTCGTCCAATATGCATTTGCCCCTCTCTTTCTGTCTATCTATCTGCAAATGATAAGCTATATTGAAGGCCAACTCTATGCCCAAACCTATAAATAATTCCTTCCAAAACTTGGAAGTGAAATTTGCATCCCTGTCTGACACAATCTTTTTTGGAACACCATGCAGTTTGATCACATCTCTAATTATTACATGTGCTACATCACTAGCTGAGAATGTAGACTTCACTGAAATGAAGTGCACAACCTTTATTAACCTGTCCACACTAACCATGATGGAATCGTGTTGTCTCACTGTCCTCGACAAACCTGTGATGAAGTCCATGGAAATGACTTCCCACTTCCACTCTAGAATCACAATCATCTAAGTAGTTCACCTGTATTTTTACACATTGCCTTCACATGGTGACAGTCAAAACATCTAGCCACAAACTCTGCTACATCCCTCTTTAGGTTCAACCAATAATAAAATCTCTTCACTCCTATTAGTGTATTCTGATAACCTGGGTGACCTGAATATGGTTTCGCATGAAACTCCCTCAAGATCACCTTCTTGAGCTCACTACTATCTGACGCACATATCATGTCTCTGAACCTAACCAATCTATTCGTTGTAAGACAATAATCCACATCCCATGCACCTACACCTATACTATCACCTGTATCTGTACCGGTACTCTGCTACAACCTGTGTATAATCTCCATATATTTGACATCTCGCTGACCTACTTGTAAGATCCTATCCTTCAGGTATGTCCCATAGGAGCTCATAGCTACTAAGTAATTTACCTGTATCCACCTTCTAAGAGCATCTGCCACTATGTTCTCTTTTCCTTTGATGTACCTGATCTCAAAATCGAACCCACTAATCATCACCAACCACTGAGCTCGCTTACCCTTCAGATTTGGTTGGTCAAATAGGTACCACAAACCACTGTGGTCACTCATCAATATAAACCTACTGCCTAGAAGATGGGTGTCTCCACATCTTCAATGCATGTATAATCGCTGCCAACTCAAGATCATGCGTGGGGTAGTGCTACTCATCCTCATTTAGTTTTTGCGTCTCATAACATACCACCTATCCATTTTGCATAAGGACTCCACCATGTCCTTTATTGCAAGCATCTTTACATACTACAAACTCTTTGTCCAGATCTGCAATCTTTAACCGTAGTGCATGTGTCAATAATTACTTAAACTGCTCAAAGATACCCTCACATTCCTCTGTCCATTCGAACTTCTTACCTTTCCTCTACAATGACATGATAGGATAAGAAATATGTGAGAAGTTCTTGATGAACCTCCTATAATATCCTGCCAACCCCATGAAAGATCTCATCTCATCTACATTCTTGTGAGCTACCCACTCCATGATGGCCCTTATCTTTTTTGGATCCACTGAAATTCCCTCCTTCGAGACAACATGCCCAAGTGGTGTACCTCAGTCTGAAGGAAACTACACTTGTTGAGCTTAACATACAACTAATGCTCTCTCAACAATCTCAACACTGCTGCTAAATGCTCAACATGCTCTTCCTCATTTTGACAATATACCAATATGTCATCAATGAAAACAATAACAAATTTATCCAAGTACAGACGCAAACTACTTTTCATCAAGCACATAAATGTAGCTAGAGCATTAGTTAAGCCAAATGGAACTACAACAAACTCATAATGTCCATACCTGGTTTGGAAAGTTGTCTTGTAAATGTCCTCCTCTTTGATGCGTACCTAATGATATCTGGATCTCAAATCAATCTTTGAGAACACTACTGCTCCCTTCAACTAATCGAACAAGTCATCAATCCTAAACAAGGATACCTATTCTTGATGGTCACTTTGTTCAAATGCCTGTAGTCAATGCATAATTTGAGAGCACCATATTTCTTCTTCATAAACAATACTAGTGTGCCCCAAGGTGATACAACTGTCCTAACGTATGCCTTGTCCAACATTTCCTTCAACTGTAGGTTCAACTCCACCAACTCAGGTGTGCTCATCTTGTAAGGTGCTTTTGATGCCAGAGCTGCCCCTGGAACCAACTCAATAGAAATTCTACCTCCTTGTGACGTGGAAACTCTTAAATACATCCTTGAACTGTTGTAGAACTAAGTACCTACTCAAAACATTGGCATCGTCAACTTCCTTACCTTTATCACTAGAAATGTGTACTACAAATAACACACACCCTTTTCTGGGACAGCGCTTTGTTTGCATAACTTTCACCATCCTAACTAATGTGGCTTTCTTCTTTCCTTATAAGACTCTTTGTTCCCCATTGTCATCCAATAACTTAATAGCTTTGTCATAACAATCCACCTTGGTTCTATGGATACAACTAATCCATCCCCAACAACATACTGTATGATCCCAATGGTAATACATTCAAATGTGCTACGTAGGCATACCATTCAAATCGAATGCACAAGCTCTTACCCAATGATGAACTCACTTCTTCATACCTGTAGCCAACTGCATTAACCAAGATTTTGCATGCAATTCCTTACTCAAACCACACTTATCCACCAAGTCATGACTAACATAGCTATAATTAGATCCAAGTTTAATCAAAATAGAAAAAACTTGATCACAAAGCTTACTGTCCATCTCAAAGTTATATGCCTGATGTTTTGCCTGTTTGTTATCTAATATTTCATAAATACAAGGAACTCTCTAACCAACATCCCCAATAGTTTGTGCATCTAGTGCATTATATATCTGAGGCCTACCACCCTGATTATACGAACAATCTCTCCTGCGATGATCTTTGCCACAAGTCCAACACTCTATAGGATTCCAGCCTGCACCCTGATTCTACTCCTCAAATCAATGTCCCTATCCTCTATCTAATGCATTGAACCTCTTAGGTGGTGCAACATTCTCCTTATTACCTGAATCCTACTGTATTACTCACTTCTTGTCCCATTTTCCTTTTTTTTTGCATTTCCCTTCCAGTCTGGCTTAGTCTCAGATTTGTGTTTCGATTGTTCATAACAATGCTTTAGCTTCTAGATGGCCTCCTCCAATGATATAGGGTCATCGTAGTCAATCCTATCTTTGAATGCCATTGGTAATCCACTAGTGAATCTATGAATCTTGGCCTTCTCCTCCTTGAGGTAAGGCACATAACTTAGTAGCTCCAAGAACTTGCTAATGTACTCATTATTTGTCATATACCCCATCTTTAGTTCATAGGAGTTCCTTTTCCCTTCCATCGAAGTATCTCTCTAATAGGTACTTCCCTTTTAAAAACAGCTCAAACTCATTCCAATTCAAATCCTCCTCATGCATACCTCTAACATTCTTCACATATTCCCACCAAATGTTTGCTCTACCTTTGAGACTGAATGTAGCTACTCTGGATTTCATGTTCTCTGAATAATCATGCAACCTAAATAAATTCTTCATACCAAGAAATCATGCCTCTGCATCTTGTGATTTCTTCATCTCTCCATCAAAGAAGGTGGCTTTGCTTTCTTAAACTCATCTGGTAAGTATCCCTTATCTCTCCTCCTGTAAGGATGATAATGATATCGATCATCATGCCTGTTAGAACCAGAACCAAAATTGTACTTGTGTCTATCCCTCCTCCTATCTAGAATGTCGAACAATCTGCCATCTCTAACCGTGTCACCACTATCTGACCCGTGACCACCATGCGGCCTAATACCATATGCTCCATTATTTTTTTCCTCTGCTCATGGTTGATTCGAAGTGGTCCCTATCATTGCAAATCTGACAAACCCTGAAGTATCAATGCATTTACCTCTACTAGCTTCTCCTATGCCTGTATGATTTTGTCATTATTTGGATTACAAATCCTTATTTCTTCCTTTAAGCTTCTCAATGTATCTGCCAAAACAGAAGAGTTCCCATTACCATACCACTCTTTTGATTTATAGGGAGAGTCCTTGTAGTCTACTATCTTGCTAGCCATTTGATATTTCTTCCTGTAAGGTATATCATATTAGCTAAACCAAATCACAATAAACCAACATACCTTAGTATAGCTTGGGAAGGATACCTTCTCTGTAAAATCAACAAATCAACGTGATACATGTATAACATAATCATGACAAGATATAGAAACATAACACATAAGCATATAACCATGCAACCATAATTCTAGCTAGGGTCCAGTCATCAATGCATGACTTTATTGACAATGCATACCATGACCTCATGCATGACAACAACCATTACATCATTGTACACTTGACCACATGCAAACATTACCATACATAAACAATGTGTAACCAACCACACACATGCATAAACACATATGATCAAACATAACTGAACAACTCTTATAACCAAACCTACAAGAATGATACATGTAACTAAGCATATAAGAATGTTACCAAACATACAAAGATGTAACCAAGCATACACCAATGATATATGTAAGCGACATAATTGACATGTAACCAGTCATACACTCACGATGATGCACTCCACAATAACAACATCAAATTCCACATGACGACATCACTACAACCATGATCAACATCATGCAAATGCAACAAGCACATGGAATGCAAGTGTAAGAGACACACATGCATTACCAACACACAACCCATCTAGTCCGAGGGGCGAGCCATGCTTGATACCACTCTATAACACCCTCCTCCCACATCTACCCAAGCAACTGGTCAGCCAGGGTAAACATGCAACAATAGGCCACTATGATATGATTTAGCCTCCTAAGTCACATTAAGGAAGTGGAACCGATGGAAACACACCATACAAACATTCAAAATCAACATTAGGACTCTTAGGAACCAATCCAACCCTTTTGTCAACTAGATCCTAGGTCTCACAGAGATTTTGGACCACTTGACCTCTAGACATTCTCATGCTATGGGCATGTCAACATCCACGGACCTCTGGACACTCTCACAAGCCTACAAGCCAACATCCAGGGACTCTTTTGCACAATGCTATGCCAACATCCTCGAGATTTGAGCCAATTTTTCAGGCCTAGGTCAATGCCCAGAATTGAATCACATCTTCAAAACAGTAAAATAACAAGGAAATGACAATATAAATGCAATCACTTGAAAGAGACCTTTATTGGACCCCTACTAGCCATGATAGGCATTTCATCAAACATATCAAGGATATGTAATATACAGGTGTAAATAATATATATGAGCATAGGGGTCTCATACTTAGCTGAGAATTGCTAAGAGACATTGATGCCTCAACATATTAACTTCCATTTCATCCATTAGATCATAGATATATTGATCATTCATTTACAAGTAAAAACATGATGAGAGCCATACATAGCTACTGTCATAAAACACATATATAACTAGCATAAAAACAACATAAATACCAATGAAATCATAGCCATTTAAACCACATATAATCCAGCATAATACTCATAGAAATACAACAAGAAATAACCTCATATTGATGATGCAAAATCCAAACCTGGGATGGGACTTCCATGTTCCACCCAACCATAGAATGGCTAAGCCAAATCTCTCTTCAACCATTCACCCCCATGCCATATTCCAAGCATGAATATGGGATCTCATAGAACACATTAATCCAAAATCATCTAGGGCTTCCAGAGGCCATCCACCTCAACCCATCAAACAATGATTCCACCTCATGGTCAAACATCACTAAACCATCTTCAAATTGGTCTCTATCTTAGCCTTCCAGGGCTTCCAAAGCGTTTGTCCAACTAGGTCTTCTAGGATTAGTAACTCAAACCACCAAGGGCTCCCATAGTGTTTTTCCAACCAAGGTTTCTAGGAATAGTAGCTCAACCCAAGCTGTTACTAGGCTTCCAGAGCATTTGTCCAACTAGGTCTTCCAGGACTAATAACTCAACCCAAGCTAAGGAAACATGAGAACCAACAAAAAAAAACAAGGAAAAAAAATACACAATCACCATGGCTATCCAAGAAATGGCAAGGCTAGGCAATCCACTGTCAATCTCAACCATCCTCCATGCCCATGACAGATCACAATAAGAAAACCACATGCATATGCCATGCATGCCAAAACTAGTGAGGAAAACATATATGTAACTTGGTACCTACCAGAAAAATTCGATGTATGTAGTTGCGGATCCCAATGTCCTCTTGTGCTTTCCTGCTCTTCCTTTGCCTTCTTGCTTCAAGAGTCCAAGTATGCCACATCCTCCAAGATTGATATAAGAAAACTCTAAGTATTCAAGAGTATGAGAGAGAGAGAATAATGAGAGAGCTCCAAAACTAAATTGAGAAAAGGTTACCAACTGATCCTCATAATCCTTTTTATGAATGAGACCTCTATCTTCTTCAATTTCCCTTATTTTCCTTCATTTTCCTCCTCACATGCAACCTGCGACCTATCACCTCCATTTTCTCCTAATTTCCATTATTTTCATAAATAAATGTGCCAAAATTCCATTTTGCCTTTCCAAAGCCTTAGCCATTGCCTTTGTCAATTTCCTTAGCCATAATAAACCAAACACTAGTAGAAAATGGCTAATTAGTTACTAAAAAAACAACTAAAATTTGCATATAAACGAGCATTTTTCAGTCAGTGACCAATAGTAGCTAATTTACGTATCTTATAACGCGACCAACTTTTAGTCGTTTTTAGCTTAGTCATTAATTAGTTGTCTCAATTTTATCGTCTAGTAGTATATTTAGTCATAAATTTGGTCATTAATTGTCACAATTAATGACCAAATATACAACAAAATATATTACTATATGATTGCCCGAGAAAACCAATTAATAACCAAAGAAATATGACTAAATTTTGGTCATGTTATAAGATACTATAAATTAGTTACTAATAGTCGTATTAATGCAAAATTTAGTCGTCATTTGTAATCACAAATTTATAATCTGCAATAGTTATTTATAGTTTTTTGGTAATTTCATATTCATTATATAAACGACTAATTTAGTAGTTTATATTCATTTCATTTACTTTCATTAATAATCATTATAAAGATTTGACCACTGCTGATTGACCTAGCTGCTGCGGGAGCACCCAACGACTATCCCTGCGCCTGAAGCCACCGCCTCGGCCCTGAGACCGTTAAGGTGGGCTTATTCACGCGATGCTTCTCCTGCCCCATCGGCGATCCAAACTTTGCTTCCCTGATCGCACTGTTCTAAGCTGATCTGGGGGCTATGCTCGCTGTCCTTGGGTAAGCTCGATTGGATCAAGCTAAAGCTGCTCCAATGGAGCCTCCTTCGCCCCCCTCTGAAGCCGAGGCTTTTGTTAATCTGCTGAGATCTCTTCCTAAAAAGAAAAAGTCTGAGGCTGCGAAATTTGTAAAACGCTTGGATGACATCCCTGAGATCTCGCTTCCTCCTGAGAAGCCAATCTAGGTAGCCCTCTCTCTTGTTGAGCGTGCTTTGGTTGGGCAGTTCACTGGGCTCTGGCCCTCCCCCAAAACTACAAAGAGCTGGGTCACAAGGAACTGGGCGCCGCTCATTAAAAGTAGAGTTACTTCGTATTTTCTGGGGAAGGGTTTCTTCCTGTTTGAATTTGCTGAAAAAGAAGATAAGGAGCTGATATTTCGCAATGGCCCCTATTTCATGGGCCCTCAAGGGCTAAATCTGAACAAGTGGATGCCTGATTTTGATCCAGCAGTTGACGTCCCCTCAGCCGTCCTTGTGTGGGTTCGTTTTCCCAATCTGCCAATGCACTTCTGGAACTGGGAATCCCTCATGCACATCGGTAATACCTTAGGTAAATTCATCGACCGCGCCAACAACAAAGATCAATTTGATTGCGCTAGAATCTGTGTTGAAGTCGACTTGGAGGTTGGTCTGCCTGAGGCAATAAAGATTAGGGTGGGAAGCTGGTCACATGTTCAAAAACTGGATTATGAGCAACTCCCGTTTAAGTGCAGGAAATGCCATGTCTACGACCATTTTGCTAGAGGCTGTCTGAAAAACAGTGAAGCAGAGAAAGGCAAGGAGGAAGGATGGAATCAAGTTAAAAGATCCAAAAACAAAGCACCAAGATCTGGCAATAACAATGCCAAAGTCCCATAGACTGGCTTTGGGCTCCAACCCCCTCACTTGGAAGAACACGAAAATAAATTTATTCAATTAAGTTCAGCAACAGAGGATTCTCAAGGAGTAGAGATACAGAATGAAGGACCACCTCACAATGAGCCCTCACTGGAGCCAAAGCAAGTCGAAAGCAATGCAGTCAGAACGGAAGAGATACCCTCAGAAGAGGCTGAGGAAGTGCAAAGCTCGGAGGATTCAGAAGAAGAAGGAGAAATAACATGTTCACAATCTTCGACCAGACGATCAATGAGAGGCCGAAAATCTGCCCGAGAAAAGAGAGAGCAGGAGACATACAAGGACAAAGTGCAAGGAAGCTAGCCTACCCTCGAGAAACTTTTGGCTAAAACACCGAAGATGATTAGAAATCAAATCCAGAGCTCCAAAGGAGCTCCCCACTCCAAAAGCAAGTGATGAAGATCGTCTCCTGGAACTGTAGGGGTACGGGGAGCAAAGTAAAAGAAGAAGCCATCAAAAGTCTAATAAGATCTGATTCTCTTGACATACTCCTCATCCAGGAGACTAAAATGGAGGACAAGGCCTTCCTCCACATAGGCAAAAATTTATGGAAAAGAAGTGAAGGACAAGCAGTCTCAGCCCGGGGTGCCTTAGGAGGCCTGGGCACTCTATGGAACACAAACAAATTCTCAAAGGTTCTAGAGGTTACCAACTCTCACTGGCTGTTCACAAAGCTGAAACATGTGGACTCAGATGAGACCCTCTACATTATTAATGTGTATGCCCCAGTTAGCGCTGGAGAGAAAAAGATCTGCTGGGAATCCATTAGAGGATTGGCAGATTCTGAAGATCTGGTAAATATCATCATTGTCGGGGATCTAAATCTCACCTTATCCTTGGCTGAAAAACGCGGAGGAAGCATAGTAAGGGACTCGACACGCGAATGGGTGGAGGATCTGCTTCAGGATTGGGATATGATCAACATCAAACCCTCAGCGGGCAAATACACTTGGTCCAACAGAAGGCTCGGTCCGGGTCACATTGCTGCAAGGTTAGATAGATTTCTTGTTCAAAGTTCTTTCCTTCTTCTTGGTTTAGAATCTAGAATGCATATTTTCCCTTGCAGTGTATCTGATCACAGACCCATCAAACTTGATCTCGCGGCCCATATGGATCAAGGCCCTATCCCTTTTAAATTCAGTCCCCTTTGGGTCAAGGAGCAGACCTTTATGCAACTAGTAAAAAACACATGGAAGCAACCTTTCAATGGCTCTGCCTTCTTTGTTTGGGAAGAAAAGCTTAGGAGAGTGAAAGCTGCATTGAAAACTTAGGCTAAATCCCTTCCCAATCCAGTAGTGGAAAGGAAAAAGATTCAAGAAAGCCTTGAGAACCACCATTTGAACGCGGAAAATGAAGTGATCACAAAAGAAGTCCTTGATAAGGAGGCTGAGCTCCAACAAAAGCTACTAAAAGCAAGCTTGGCCGAGGAAGAGTATTGGAGGGTCAAATCTCGTAGGCTTTGGCTCAAGGCAGGAGATAGGAACTCTGCTTTCTTTCACAAGCAATCCCAAGCTCAAAAAAATTTCAACTCCATTTCTAAAATCAAGGAAGAGAACAACACCCACAGAGATATCCAAAGCATAAAAAATGCTGCCTTCCTTCATTTCAAAAGTCTGTATAGTGAAAAAGAGGGCCAGGGGCAGACCTCATCCTTAGTAAATGAAGTACCCACTCTGATCTCGGCCAGAAAGAACCAATTCTTGGAAGCAGAAGTCACTAATGATGAAATTAAATCCGCTCTATTCGCTATGGAGCCTGACAAGGCTCCGGGCCTAGATGGCTTCACTGCTAGATTCTTGTAGACTTGCTGGCAGATTGTGGAAAAAGATTTAGGCAGAATGGTCCTAAAATCTCAAGCTTGTCAGAAAATAGGAGGAAGTACCAACTCGGCTTTCTTAGCCCTTATCCCTAAGGAAAAAGGAGCGAACACTTTCTCCAAATTTCACCCTATCTCCCTTTGTAACATAGGTTACAAACTGATAACAATAGTGATTGCCAACAGGTTGAAAAGTATTCTTCCTTCCATTATTCCAGAGAATCAGGGAGGTTTCATTCAGGGAAGACAGATAGTGGACAACTTTATCCTGGTCCAATAGGCGATCCACTCAAGCTTGACCCGGAAAGAGAAAGGTATGGTTGTCAAACTGGACCTAGAAAGCGCATTTGATAGGGTAAGGCATAGATTTCTGCTGGATGTCTTGCACAAATTTGGGTTTGGCCCCAAATTCATCACCTAGATCAAGGCATGTCTTAGTGAGCCTTGGATCGCCCCTTTGGTGAACGAGAGGGCCACAGACTTTTTCAAAGCCTCTAGAGGGCTGAGGCAAGGGTGCGCTCTATCACCCTTGCTCTTCATCCTCCAAGCCTCCGTCCTAATTTTTTTTTGAATAAAAAGCAGGAAGATCAAGAAATAATGGGAATAAGCATCGTAAGAGGCGTCAAAAGCATAAACCATGCACTGTTCGCGGATGACACTCTTCTCCTGGCTGTTGCCTCCCTTCCTTGGCTAAAAAATTCAAATAAGTGCTGGATGTCTATTGTGAAGACTCAGGAAGTAACCCCAATAAAGGCAAATGTCACATTTTCTGCTGGAATATAAAGACTAGAATGATTCAAGCCATTTCTAACTGCTTTGGTTTTGCAGCTTCCTTTGCTTGGTCATCCTTCAAATACCTGGGTCTCCCTGTCTTCCAAAAAAGAGCCCTCAGTAAAGATTGGTTGCCTCTGCTGGAAAAAATCAAGTATAAAATTTGTTCCTGAGGATACAACTGGCTCAACCTAGCAGGTAAGACAGTGCTAATAAAAGCTGTTCTAAATAGCCTTCCCATCTATCAGGCTACAGTGATGATGGCTCCTCTTGGCATCACAAGGAAAATTGAGGAGTATATTAGATTTTTTTTTTGGAAAGGTGGGAAAGCTAATGAGAAGAAAATTCCATTAGTAAGCTGGGACACAATCTCCTTGCCCAGAATGGAAGGGGGATTGCAATTCAAGAATATCTACAAGCAAAATATTGCTTTGGGCGCAAAGCTGTTATGGAGGATAATCGCTCCAAATCCGGGTTGGGCTCAGGTTGTGTTATGGAAAAGGTACTTCCGAGGGCAGAGAGCCTGCTACTTAGACAATCCTATCACCACCTCTGGAACTATGATTCACAAGATGTGTGACAGAGCCTCTGCCTTAATCAAACAGCACATGCACTGGATCCCTGGAAATGGGAAACGTATTAACATCTGGGAGGACTGCATTATGGGCAGCGACCCCATTGCTGATGATCGTTCTCTGATACTGTTAAAAGACTGGATGGATAGAGCTGGCGTCAAAACACTGTGGGACTTATCTCAATGTGAAAACAACAACTAGCAGAGCTGGGGAAAGCTTGAGGTGCCAGAGAACCTATCCAAAGATACACCAACCTCCTCACCCACTTAAAATTCAAAGCTCCATTAAACATCAGTAAAGCAGACGCACGGGGATGGGGATCGATCCCGGGTAAGTACACAGTCTCGCAGGGCTACAAACAGCTCACTCAGCACCTGAATGTGCCGCTTGATCCGAGGCCTTGGCAGGGGATCTGGTCCCTTTCAACGATCCCCAAGATAGACATCTTTTGCTGGCTTCTTTGCCATCACAGGATATTGACTGAAGACAGACTTCGCAAAAGAGGCGTTAACGGTCCCTCACGCTGCTCGCTTTGCGAAAACCATGAAGAAACAACCGCTCATTTGATGCTCTCCTGCAAATTCGCATCTGCTCTTTGGAAGGAGGCGTTAAGTCCCTTGAACTTTGACTTCACTCCTCCTAATCATTGCTCAGACTTGTTTGCAAATTGGATGCACATGTATCCTGGTGGTGCTCAAAACCTTCATATCAAAACCGCCTGGTTCGCCCTCCCTAAAATTACCTGCTGGTACATTTGGTTGGAATGAAACCAAAGGATTTTTAATGATAAGAAGAGAGATCCTAAAATAATCTGGATTAAAACCAAAAGTCACCTGAAGGACTGTGTGGGAGATCAGTTAGATAGGGAAGACCTTAGCGATCAATATGCAGCTTGGGGAGATTCTCTGGGCCTCCAGTTCGTTGACAAAGTCAGGATTCCTCCTCCAATAAAGCATTGGCAAATCCATCTCAAGACTGAAGAACTCGTTGAGTTATACAAAAAGAAGGCAAGAAAAACTCTCTTCTTTGACGGTGCCGCAAAAGGCAATCCCGATAGTTCCGGAGTAGGTGGTGTCATTAAAAATGCAGATGGCAGAATCAAATCTAGATATGCTTGGGGAGTGGGCTTCAACTCCAGCATTCAAGCTGAAGCCTTGGCTCTCCTCCAGGGGCTCAAGCTGCTCATCTCTCTGGGCATCAAAGATGCAATTATTTTTGGGGACTCCCAGTCCATAATTAAGGCCATGGTGGATAAATCCTCTCCCTCAGATTTAAGATTATCAAGACTCCTGAGCAGAATTAGAGTCCTGACAAATACTTTCCAGAATTTGGAGTTCCTTCATGTAAAGAGAGAAAACAATAAAGAAGTCGATGCTGAAGCCAACAAAGCGGTTCTTCTCCCCCCTGGAGCGCTCCTAAGAGATGGAGACGAAGGTTGGGACCCCATCCCTTAATAGCCTGTTTAAAATGTTTTACTGCCTTTTATTGAAGCAATTTGTTTGTATCAGCAATTTAGGAAAGATAGATAAAGCTACAAGAACTACAGCTAGTAAAAATCACAGGCTCAATAGAGGGGAAGTCAATTGGATCCTGATAGAAAAGAAATCTGATCTCTGTGTACCTCTTTGTAATCTGAATTATGGCTTTCCAGCCAAGAATTAATACATCAACCTATTCGTTTCTGTCAAAAAAAAAAATAATCATTATAAACAACTAATTAGTCGTGTATTCATTTTATTTGTGTTCATCATAAATCAATATCAACTACTAATTTAATAGTTTTAGATCGGTTTTATGTGTTCATTATTAATCAACACAAATTAATTAGTATGATTTTGCCACTAAATAAAAAAAAGTTATACAATGTGCATATTCATCTAATATGAAAATGCAAAGTTACATATACTAATTACAATACTAAATAATATTACGTGCAACTGTAAATAATTTCAACCATAAATTATATTATATAAAATGTCAAGTATTACAATATGAGTTTCCAACTTAATATTGATTGGACTACAATGTAGACATGAAATATTGTTTCATCACTTCAAAACATTATCACTGTGTTTCCAAGACATTGCAAGTGAATTCAGCAACTTTGAAGACTTGACCATCAATCTCTATCTGTGTGTCCTATGGGAGATATTGGCTCTAAGGGTATCACTAGACTGGTTCTCTTCTTTCTCTTTTTGCATTTGTCGCTACAGTGTTATTGTTCTCCTCTTTCTTCACTTCTTGCTTCTTACCATCAATATTGAGTTCCTCTCCTGAAAACGAAAGAAGATACAATGTAGAGTATAAGACATGAAATACAATGAATATTGGAATATAAACTAAAGTAGACTATAAAAGATTTATATGACATATACCTCAACATTAGCAATGTTAATGCCATTTTTCTCCATAAAAGCAAGAAACTTGAACAAGTTTTCTTCAGTTGGGCCGGATAGTGGACACTGTTAACACCCAGGTTGTTCCCTTTGACTCTAAGGGAATACGGCCGGGGTAACCACTAACCAGTCTTTGCACTGCCGGTCCTAGCCTACCAGCAGTCAGAGAGGGATCTCTCTTCGGGATTTAGCTTTGTTTAGGAAATGATTTTAGGCTAGTTATTATGCACATGGTTTTTTGTTTGAGTTTGGCAGGATGAATGATCTATTCAAGTAGTGTTTGGCATGCGAAGCGCAAGAGGTTTAGAACATTGGGCATGGAGTCAAGGATGTGGACTAAAGGATGTGTTTTCTTCGGCAAAGAAGGGAATACAGAGCAGGATAGCTGCACAAGGAATAATATCAGGTTTGAATGAGGATGAGACGGATGTCAGGGAATGAAAGACAGCCAAGTAATTTTCATTCATGCTAACAGAGGGAACGTGAACGAATATCCTATACGAGCAATTAAGAAATTCCTACAACAATATTCATATACGGAGGAAACTAGTGCAAATATGAGCCTAAGAGGAATTCATATTTATAGGCTAATTTAGAAAGAAAACATAGAGAAAAAGCAGGAATTGAGGGCAGAGCACAGCTAAGTGACATCTGAACTATTCTTTCTTCCTGCAAGTTTAGATCATGACACATATACGATATAGCAAACATAGCAACTGTAGAAAGAGATGAGGAAAACTTATTAGTCCATGAGGAAACACGAGAATTCTGAAATCTTGTTCTTCAGCCATCAAATACACATTTAAACAGTCCAAACACACATGTTCCAGCAAGCTCTGTTTATTAAATCTCTCAGAGTGTACACAGCAAGTCTTAAAATCAGCTTATTGATCAAACACCTCTCACCCTTTGAACAACGAACAACGTTGTTTAAATAGGCAAAATATCTATTACAAGCAGATCTCAGATAGATCTGATGGAGTCACTGCTTCTATCCTAATCTGTACTGAAGTAAATGCAAAAATATCTATTTAAGCTACGCTGGAGGCAGCAACATCAGAATTGAGTTTATGGGTCATTTCTTGTGATGCGCTGGCTATTTGGCCATAACTCTGTAATAACTGCGCATGAATCCTTTAGGCGGTTCCATAGATTTAAAAATGATTTTTGCCTTTTTAGATTGTGGCGGTGGCTGTCCCTTCAGTAGGTTGAGTTGCCCCTTCACATCCAGATTGATATGATCCTCGCTCTGCTACAAGCCCTTTTGCCATCGACAAGCTTCTAGGACCCCGACGAATGCCTGCATACGAAGCCATTGCTTTTCTTCCTTCAGACCCTCTTCTGATTGCGAAGCCTAAAAATATTGAACGTGGGTTTATAACGGATGGAAGTTTCTGGCAAGCGACAGAGGGTTGGAAATGAGGAGATTCGACCCATAAGGATAGTTGACAAAGATCCAGTGACCATGACGAACATACGGACTGAGCCATGAGAATTTGATATTTGCTTCAGAACGCAACTTTACAGAGCACATACGAGGCTTAATAATGACATGATCGTCTAGGCTGACAAATCCGTAGAATGTAGAGAAATAAATTAGAACATCATAATGTAAACTCCTCTGCTTCTGAAATGACTTTAACATTTCTCATATTGCCATGCACCGTGTTATGCGCTCCTTGGGGCCTTTAGCTATGATCGTTCCTTCGCACTCTCTGTCTAGCAAAATTTTGACATCCCTCAGCTTCATTTCCCTGCCATAATATTCGCAATAATGGCCGGTTTCTTTCAAGCACATCCATATATCCATTCGCATTTGATCCTATGCCTAACCATCGCAACCTTGAAAAATAAGGCTTTTTAAACCATGAAATTGCAAGTTTTGTAATACCACCACTATTATATACATCCAATAATCTTAGTGCGCTTCCATATCCTCGACCCTGGAAATGCATTGATGCCAAAGCAATGACAGATGTATCACCAATAAGAGGGCATTCTCGGAGTCGAAGTTCCACAATCTGCATTCCACTTTTGACTAAAACTAGAATTGCATTGTCAGTTAAGTTTGGAATATTTGACAAGTCAAGATTTTGCAATGTTTGAACAAGGGAACCTGCAACTAAAGCAGATATGCCCTTGTCAGTCAACCTTTGACAGCTTCTTAAGGAAAGTGATACCAATGGTGCATTGCCACTTCCTAAATAGGATAAGCCAACATCACTGATATCTGAACTATTCAAGTGCAATGTTTTTAATTTTCCAAGTGATGACGCGACCTTCAATCCATCATCTCCCCAGTTGCAAAGAGGTTCTTAGTGCCAACATAGAGTTGTCCATCGGAACAATCAAGGAAGAAAAACTTCTTCATATTACATGAGGCTGCAATGACAATATGCTTCGATCCCCTAGGGAGTGTTATCATTGAAGCACAATGTTCGGTAAGTTCCAAAACTTCTTGCAAGGGTAACAAACGCACATTAACATGGGTATTGTAGAAATGATAACCTCCCATAACGCCCAAGACAGATAGTTGCTGAGTTTGTGGAAGAACGCCATGTGGGATGTTTTGGCCATTGCAGAAACGATACAAAATCCTTGTAGAAACAGGCAGTTGCCACCCAAGTTGATCCTCTGCCCTCCTAATTTAATAAAAAAGAAACCCAATGCTTGTAGTGAGCGGACCTTGACATAAAATTCGTCTGCGCGCAAGTAGTGCTTATATATATATATATATATATAGATATAAAGAATATTCACTACGGTGATTGTTCCCTTATCCATAACGTCTGTATTATCGAATTTTTCTAGTGCTCTTCAACACTGTTGTCAGCTCAATTACGCATTATATTTTGAGCTTGATGGTACTTTATCTCCATTCAGGAGACTCAATAAGCTCTGAATCCACCGAACTGTTGCTGTTGAGTAGGAAAGCCTCCCCGACCTGCGCCCACTGTATAGTTCATTGCAAACCCTGTCCCAGTTCCTGATGGCGTACCCATGGGAGGTTGCATTCCCATTCCAGGTATGCCCAAGCCAGCACTGACACCCATACCAATACCTGTTTCAATGCCCACACCAGCTCCATAAGAGCCTGTGCCTACAGCTGTGCCATATGTACCCATCGTAGGAGAAGCGGATGGTGCTAATGTACTTGCACCTCCCCAACCCAGGCCTGAACCAGATCCCATGGGTTTTCCCATAGAGCCCATGAAAATTTTCTTCTCGTCTTCTTTCCTTTCCGACATAGTAATGGAATCTAAATTGATGCCAATATTTGCCAGAGAATTGCTTTTTTTGGTGCAGTAATGTTTAAGTCAATTAAGCCATGGCTTAATGTGTCGGCCCAGATTGATGACTTCGGTTGAAATTTTTCTTTCTGTGGCTGAGATTTAGCAGTACCTGTAGTGCTTGAATTTTGAGCTTGTGTGGATTGCAGATTAGGTTTTTCCGATGCTTGAGTTATTGCTGGAGCCAAAGGTTGTGTCTGAAACATACTGGGAGGTTGTGAGGCCTGCACTGGAGGCACAGTAGTTCCAAAGGCACTGAATAAATTTCCTTCAAAGGGATCTGTATTGCCAAAACCTGCCTGAGGATTGGAATTTGATGACACAGCTCCAAATGCACCAGCATTCATCCCAGAAGTCAGGGGAGATGTAAAAGATACTGTACTTGATGTTTGGGTGGCAAATAGGCCTTCAGGTGATTGGAAAGGGGTGTTATATTGAGATTGACTAAAATTATCACCAGGAAGCTGATTAAGGGAGTTGGTGGCTGATACTGAAGGGGCCACAAAAGTCGCATTAAAATTAGCATCTGCAAACAAATATATCCCAGAGTTTGGACCACTCACAGCTGCAGTAATAGGAACATTTGCAGCCATTGGTGGAGGAGGAATTCCTTTCATCACATCCGTACGCCCTAAATTAGCATCTGCAAACAAATCTATCCCAGAGTTTGGACCACTCACAGCTGCAGTAATAGGAACATTTGCAGCCATTGGTGGAGGAGGAATTCCTTTCATGACATCCGTACACCCTAAATTAGCATCTGCAAACAAATCTATCCCCTTTCCTTCTGTCAGGAGACGGTGCTGGCTCCTGATTCTGTGTTGAAGGTGACTTTTCTCCTGCCAAACAGTCCTCTTTTCCATAATGATGACTTCCAAAATGCATATTTGATTCATCTGACGAACTTCTATCTGGAGCAGCAACAGAGGTTGACACTACTGTAGTAGTTGCGACATTTGATGAATCAGACTTAACAATTCTTTCCTCTCTGCCATCTCTGGAAGTCTTCTCTTTCTCCAACCTCCTTAAGATCACCTGTTCCAGGAAAAAACATGTCACCGTACTTGTGAAAGCTCACTGTCATCACCCTGTCAGTAAAATAAAAGGCTTCTTCAACTCCATCACCATGGTGGATATCAATATCAACATAGAGAACTCTGGCATGATGTCTAAGTAACTCCAAAATTCCCAGCACCAAGTCATTAGTATAACATAAACCTGATGCCTCACACTTTTTAGCATGGTGAAGACCACCAGACCAATTGATTGCAATATCACAAATCTGATTGTTCAGTCGATGAGCAACATCTATAGTGCCACCAACATAATTTTGACAAAACTCAAAGAGGTTCTCAAATACAGGACAATCTTCTCCCATATTATATTTTACTAGCTCCTTGGTGAACAAGTGCTGTGTATCAGGCGTTATTCGATGCAAGAACTCCGCATAGTCTGCTGAATGAAACTGAGCAAGTTCCACTGGATATGCCTTGTGTGGTCGATAGATCTCCATTTTCTTGTGAAGTTCATAAGAAAGGACCAGATGGTGTGTCATGCACAGTCGATGTGGTTTCCTAGGATGATTTGGGCCAAAGTAGGCACTTCCCACATCCCCATCAATTGAAGAATGAACTCTTGTGCTTCCTCTTGTCTGGGTCTCGGTCATCACACTGGTCTGTCCCAAATGCTTGTAGACAAGGTTTGTGCCCTCCTTGCCTCAGTAGCAAATATGGAACATTGCTGCAAGCAAAGCATGACATATTTGGCCTGTAAATATGTCGATCACGAAAGGTGAATACCTGCTATGAGCAAGGAGGCTAACAGTGGCTCCCACTTGGGATGGCTTTTCCTCGCGAAAAGTCCAAGAACAGCAGGTTAGAATGCCTTAGTCTTTAATTGATGCTGTTCTCTGGCAAAATTCCCCTTGCCGGCTGCCTTATTAATCCTACCTACCTACCCTAACCAGCACTTACTTTGCTGTCAGGTGAAGTCAAATAACCAGTGCAACCACTTAAGCAACTCAAAAAAGAGATGAACTGGCTCACTGATTGTTAATGAACTTGGAAGCACTATTCGGTCATGTGCCCCTATGATCAAAATTGTGGTATAGAAAGGCCGCTCCTGATGTATTTGGTCCTCACGGAGAAGGCATGCTAAAGAACTTGAGTTAAGAAGCAGTTCCATGTAGTCTGCTATAGGATCAATAAAAACATCATGTGGGATAGCTTCTTCTAGGCCTTCTTGGTCGGATGAAACAGTTGCCTCTTTGGTAATAAGCCCTGCAACTAAATCTTCAGTCTTTGCCTTGAAAACATAAACATAATTATCCTCAATCTGTAAGTCAGAAGGTAGTACTATTTCCTCATGACTTGGGGAAGGAA
This sequence comes from Pinus taeda, assembly GCA_000404065.3. Classification (NCBI taxonomy): domain Eukaryota; kingdom Viridiplantae; phylum Streptophyta; class Pinopsida; order Pinales; family Pinaceae; genus Pinus; species Pinus taeda. The sequence goes on along the minus strand of APFE031447544.1, from coordinate 74,322 downwards.
GATTTTGAAGAAATGCTTCAGGATCGCGAAAATGATATGACTGGATTTGAGATTGCAAGAATTCAATTTCATTTTCATATCTTTCAACAACTAAATCAAGAAAAAGGTTATGTGAGCCTCCTGCTGTTTTTAACAACATCAATCTGAAAAATTCTTCATCAAGCTCAAATTCTGATAAATTCTCCCTGAATACATCTAAAGCTTTACCAAATGAAAGATCTTCCACGAACCCGGTCATCCTGTCTTATTGATAATGCTTTGGAATATGGACTATTTGGTTGTAGAATTGGTTCGTTCCTCTGTGGAGTCTTGAATGAAAAATGAAGTGGAGTCGCCAGGTGGATGCCTTTACTTTGGAGTGCCTGATCTCTGTCCACCATCGAAGATCAGAACTAAACATGAAAAGCTCTGAAGAAAAGGAGCACTTTCTCCAGAAAGCGGGGTTTACAATGATGAACAAAATGATTCAGTTCCCCAGCGGAGTCGCCATTATGTTAACACCCAGGTTGTTCCCTTTGACTCTAAGGGAATACGGCCGGGGTAACCACTAACCAGTCTTTGGACTGCCGGTCCTAGCCTACCAGCAGTCAGAGAGGGCTCTCTCTTCGGGATTTAGCTTTGTTTAGGAAATGATTTCAGGCTAGTTATTATGCACATGGTTTTTTGTTTGAGTTTGGCGGGATGAATGATCTATTCAAGCAGTGTTTGGCATGGAAAGCGCAAGAGGTTTAGAACATTGGGCATGGAGTCAAGGATGTGGACTGAAGGATGTGTTTTCTTCGGCAAAGAAGGGACTACAGAGTAGGATAGCTGCACAAGGAATAATATCAGGTTTGAATGAGGATGAGACGGATGTCAGGGAATGAAAGACAGCCAAGTAATTTTCATTCATGCTAACAGAGGGAACGTGAACGAATATCCTATAGGAGCAATTAAGAAATTCCTACAACAATATTCATATACGGAGGAAACTAGTGCAAATATGAGCCTAAGAGGAATTCATATTTATAGGCTAATTTAGAAAGAAAACATAGAGAAAAAGCAGGAATTGAGGGCAGAGCATAGCTAAGTGACATCTGAACTATTCTTTCTTCCTGCAAGTTTAGATCATGACACAGATACGATATAGCAAAACATAGCAACTGTAGAAAGAGATGAGGAAAACTTATTAGTCCATGAGGAAACACGAGAATTCTGCAATCTTGTTCTTCAGCCATCAAATACACATTTAAACAGTCCAAACACACATGTTCCAGCAAGCTCTGTTTATTAAATCTCTCAGAGTGTACACAACAAGTCTTAAAATCAGCTTATCGATCAAACACCTCTCACCCTTTGAACAACGAACAACGTTGTTTAAATAGGCAAAATATCTATTACAAGCAGATCTCAGATAGATCTGATGGAGTCACTGCTTCTATCCTAATCTGTACTGAAGTAAATGCAAAAATATCTATTTAAGCTGCGCTGGAGGCAGCAGCATCAGAATTGAGTTTATGGGTCATTTCTTGTGATGCGCTGGCTATTTGGCCATAACTCTGTAATAACTGCGCATGAATCCTTTAGGCGGTTCCATAGATTTAAAAATGATTTTTGCCTTTTTAGATTGTGGCGGTGGCTGTCCCTTCAGTAGGTTGAGTTGCCCCTTCACATCCATATTGATATGATCCTCGCTCTGCTACAAGCCCTTTTGCCATCGACAAGCTTCCAGGACCCCGACGAATGCCTGCATACGAAGCCATTGCTTTTCTTCCTTCAGACCCTCTTCTGATTGCGAAGCCTAAAAATATTGAACGTGGGTTTATAACGGATGGAAGTTTCTGGCAAGCGACAGAGGGTTGGAAATGAGGAGATTCGACCCATAAGGATAGTTGACAAAGATCCAGTGACCATGACGAACATACGGGCTGAGCCATGCGAATTTGATATTTGCTTCAGAATGCAACTTTACAGAGCACATACGAGGCTTAATAATGACATGATCGTCTAGGCTGACAAATCCGTAGAATGTAGAGAAATAAATTAGAACAGCATAATGTAAACTCCTCTGCTTCTGAAATGACTTTAACATTTCTCATATTGCCATGCACCGTGTTATGCGCTCCTTTGGGCCTTCAACTATGATCGTTCCTTCGCACTCTCTGTCTAGCAAAATTTTGACATCCCTCAGCTTCATTTCCCTGCCATAATATTCGCAATAATGGCCGGTTTCTTTCAAGCACATCCATATATCCATTCGCATTTGATCCTATGCCTAACCATCGCAACCTTGAAAAATAAGGCTTTTTAAACCATGAAATTGCAAGTTTTGTAATACCACCACTATTATATACATCCAATAATCTTAGTGCGCTTCCATATCCTCGACCCTGGAAATGCATTGATGCCAAAGCAATGACAGATGTATCACCAATAAGAGGGCATTCCCGGAGTCGAAGTTCCACAATCTGCATTCCACTTTTGACTAAAACTAGAATTGCATTGTCAGTTAAGTTTGGAATATTTGACAAGTCAAGATTTTGCAATGTTTGAACAAGGGAACCTGCAACTAAAGCAGATATGCCCTTGTCAGTCAACCTTTGACAGCTTCTTAAGGAAAGTGATACCAATGGTGCATTGCCACTTCCTAAATAGGATAAGCCAACATCACTGATATCTGAACTATTCAAGTGCAATGTTTTTAATTTTCCAAGTGATGACGCGACCTTCAATCCATCATCTCCCCAGTTGCAAAGAGGTTCTTAGTGCCAACATAGAGTTGTCCATCGGAACAGTCAAGGAAGAAAAACTTTTTCATATTACATGAGGCTGCAATGACAATATGCTTCGATCCCCTAGGGAGTGTTATCATTGAAGCACAATGTTCGGTAAGTTCCAAAACTTCTTGCAAGGGTAACAAACGCACATTAACATGGGTATTGTAGAAATGATAACCTCCCATAACGCCCAAGACAGATAGCTGCTGAGTTTGTGGAAGACCGCCATGTGGGATGTTTTGGCCATTGCAGAAACGATACAGAATCCTTGTAGAAACAGGCAGTTGCCACCCAAGTTGATCCTCTGCCCTCCTAATTTAATAAAAAAGAAACCCAATGCCTGTAGTGAGCGGACCTTGATATAAAATTCGTCTGTGCGCAGGTAGTGGTTATATATATATATATATATATATATATATATATATATATATATATATATATATATATATATATATATATATATATATATATATATATATATAGATATATATAAAGAATATTCACTACGGTGATTGCTCCCTTATCCATAACGTCTGTATTATCGAATTTTTCTAGTGCTCTTCAACACTGTTGTCAGCTCAATTACGCATTATATTTTTAGCTTGATGGTACTTTATCTCCATTCAGGAGACTCAATAAGCTCTGAATCCACCGAATTGTTGCTGTTGAGTAGGAAAGCCTCCCCGACCTGCGCCCACTGTATAGTTCATTGCAAACCCTGTCCCAGTTCCTGATGGCGTACCCATGGGAGGTTGCATTCCCGTTCCAGGTATGCCCAAGCCAGCACCGGCACCCATACCAATACCTGTTTCAATGCCCACACCTGCTCCATAAGAGCCTGTGCCTACAGCTGTGCCATATGTACCCATCGTAGGAGAAGCGGATGGTGCTAACGTACTTGCACCTCCCCGACCCAAGCCTGAACCAGATCCCATGGGTTTTCCCATAGAGCCCATGAAAATTTTCTTCTCGTCTTCTTTCCTTTCCGACATAGTAATGGAATCTAAATTGATGCCAATATTTGCCAGAGAATTGCTTTTTTTGGTGCAGTAATGTTTAAGTCAATTAAGCCACGGCTTAATGTGTCGGCCCAGATTGATGACTTCGGTTGAAATTTTTCTTTCTGTGGCTGAGATTTAGCAGTACCTGTAGTGCTTGAATTTTGAGCTTGTGTGGATTGCAGATTAGGTTTTTCCGATGCTTGAGTTATTGCTGGAGCCAAAGGTTGTGTCTGAAACATACTGGGAGGTTGTGAGGCCTGCACTGGAGGCACAGTAGTTCCAAAGGCACTGAATAAATTTCCTTCAAAGGGATCTGTATTGCCAAAACCTGCCTGAGGATTGGAATTTGATGACACAGCTCCAAATGCACCAGCATTCATCCCAGAAGTCAGGGGAGATGTAAAAGATACTGTACTTGATGTTTGGGTGGCAAATAGGCCTTCAGGTGATTGGAAAGGGGCGTTATATTGAGATTGACTAAAATTATCACCAGGAAGCTGATTAAGGGAGTTGGTGGCTGATACTGAAGGGGCCACAAAAGTCGCATTAAAATTAGCATCTGCAAAAAAATCTATCCCAGAGTTTGGACCACTCACAGCTGCAGTAATAGGAACATTTGCAGCCATTGGTGGAGGAGGAATTCCTTTCATCACATCCGTACGCCCTAAATTAGCATCTGCAAACAAATCTATCCCAGAGTTTGGACCACTCACAGCTGCAGTAATAGGAACATTTGCAGCCATTGGTGGAGGAGGAATTCCTTTCATGACATCCGTACGCCCTAAATTAGCATCTGCAAACAAATCTATCCCCTTTCCTTCTGTCAGGAGACGGTGCTGGCTCCTGATTCTGTGTTGAAGGTGACTTTTCTCCTGCCAAACAGTCCTCTTTTCCATAATGATGACTTCCAAAATGCATATTTGCTTCATTTGACGAACTTCTATCTGGAGCAGCAACAGAGGTTGACACCACTGTAGTAGTTGCGACATTTGATGAATCAGACTTAACAATTCTTTCCTCTCTACCATCTCTGGAAGTCTTCTCTTTCTCCAACCTCCTTAACATCACCTGTTCCAGGAAAAAACATGTCACCGTACTTGTGAAAGCTCACTGTCATCACCCTGTCAGTAAAATAAAAGGCTTCTTCAACTCCATCACCATGGTGGATATCAATATCAACATAGAGAACTCTGGCATGATGTCTAAGTAACTCCAAAATTCCCAGCACCAAGTCATTAATATAACATAAACCTGATGCCTCACACTTTTTAGCATGGTGAAGACCACCAGACCAATTGATTGCAATATCACAAATCTGATTGCTCAGTCGATGAGCAGCATCTATAGTGCCACCAGCATAATTTTGACAAAACTCAAAGAGGTTCTCAAATACAGGACAATCTTCTCCCATATTATATTTTACTAGCTCCTTGGTGAACAAGTGCTGTGTATCAGGCATTATTCGATGCAAGAACTCCTCATAGTATGCTGAATGAAACTGAGCAAGTTCCACTGGATATGCCTTGTGTGGTCAATAGATCTCCATCTTCTTGTGAAGTTCATAAGAAATGACCAGATGGTGTGTCATGCACAGTCGATGTGGTTTCATAGGATGATTTGGGCCAAAGTAGGCACTTCCCACATCCCCATCAATTGAAGAATGAACTCTTGTGCTTCCTCTTGTCTGGGTCTCGGTCATCACACTGGTCTGTCCCAAATGCTTGCAGACAAGGTTTGTGCCCTCCTTGCCTCAGTAGCAAATATGGAACATTGCTGCAAGCAAAGCATGACATATTTGGCCTGTAAATATGTCGATCACGAAAGGTGAATACCTGCTATGAGCAGGAGGCTAACAGACACTATGTGGTTAAATGACCTGTATAAACAAAGACACTAAAACATTACCATAGAAAAGAACAACTTAGTAACTTAGTATTCAACCTTTAGAGAAGGCTTACGCGCAATCAAGCCAACTAAGTTACATGCTAAAAAGCTTAGACTATAGATAACTCGTGAAAACAAATAATCTAAGGCGTGATGTCTAATCCTTTTCGTTTTATTCATAACACATTTCATTGTTATGAAACCAGCTCACAAAAAGATAGGAAAGATAGATCAATGACTTAAAAATTACTCTCTTCGAGGAGGCAACCTCCTTTACATTACACAAATGAACAATTCTTGGATGATACAAATGACAAGACCTCCTTTCTATATATAGGAGTCTAAGGGGTCCCAATATAATGAGAGCCTACATAACGATAATACTGTAGGGGCACAACAATAAAAAAAGTGGGCTTCTATGGGGCATAATAATAACAACATGGGGACTATATGGGCACAATAATACAATAAGGGGGTTGCATTAATAACAATAAGGGGGTTGCACTAATAACAATAAGGGGTTACACTAGTAGTATAGGGACCTAACATGCCTCTCTCCTTCAAAAAGTGTTGTCCTCAACGCTTGAGTAGTTTTGGATGCTTCTGTATAAAATTCTCACCCTTCCATGTGGAATCTTCAGTGGGTAAGTTCTTCCACTTGATGAGATACTCTAAAATTGATCGATTTCGTAGTTGTCGATTTCTTGTTTTTGTGACTGCTCCCAGTTCCAATATGAGTTTTCCTACCTTGTAAAGTTCTCACAATATTGATTGAACTGGGATCTTCTCACCTATAACCTTCTTTAAGCATGAAACATGGAAAATTGGGTGCACTCGGGAAGATGCGAAGAGCTCCAATTTGTTTGCCATCATACCAATTTTTTGTAACACCTTGTACAAACCATAATACTTTGGTGATAATTTATTATCCTTCTTAGCTTGCTTGAGGGACATTTGTATGTATGGTTTTAGTCGTAGAAATACCCAATCACCTAAATCAAAACTTCTTTCGTTACAATGTTGATTCGCTTATTGTTTCATTCTATTCCACGCCAAAGTGAGGTTATGCCTTCAGAGTTTGAGAACTTGTTGTTGATGCTCGATGTGATCTTCTACTGCTTGAACCTTATAATTTTCTTTTAAAGATGATGTGATGGATGGTGGACGGTATCCATAAAGTGTCATAAATGGGGTCATTTTTGCTGCAGTATGGAAGGAAGTGTTATACCACCATTCAGCCAGAGGCAACCACTTGACCCATTGTGTCTGTTTATCAGATACAAAGCAACAAAAATATCCTTCCAAACATTTCGTCACTATCTAAGTTTGCCCATCATATTGAGGATGATAAGATGAGCTATGAGCTAATTGAGTACCCAATTATTCTACCTCTCAATGTACTCCAAAGAAACATTTGGAGCTTTTCTCATATAATTGTTTCTCCTCCAATTGTTTGAGCACCCTTTCAACATGTTTAACATGATCCTTCCAAGACTTGTTGTAGATTAGTATATCATCAAAAAATACTAACACAAATTTTCTAAGGAAGGGTTTGAAAATGGAATTCATCAAACCTTGAAATGTAGAAGGTGCATTGGTAAGGCCAAAAGGCACGGCCAGAAATTCACAATGACCCTCATGAGTTCTAAATGTTTTTTTTGGAATGTCTTCAATCTTCATTCTAATTTGATGATATCTTGAACCAAGATCCAACTTGGTGAAGTAAATTGCTATATGTAATTCATCTAATAATTCATCAATGACAGGAATGGGAAATTTATCTTTAATAATAAGATTGTTGAGCTCCTTATAATCCGGACACATGCACCATGATCCATCCTTCTTGTGTACCAATACCATTGCAACAGAGAAAGAACTTTGACTAGGTTGAATTATACAGAGAAAGAACTTTGACTAGGTTGAATTATACCAACCTCTAGCATTTCCGCAACCATACATTCAATTTCAATCTTTTGGGCATATTGATATCTATAAGGCCTGATGTTTGGGGGAACACTTCCTGGAACAAATGAATAGCATGATCATGATCATGAATAGCTGGGAGGCCTTTGGGTGTCTCAAATACATTGGAATGATTGTCCAAAACATTTTGGAGATATGGAGAAATAGATGATTTCAATGTGGGAACCTCTGGTGAAAATAATTGTGCAATTATGCCCCGTTGTTCTTTCTTTAGAAGATTTCTCATGCTGTTAGAGCTGAATATCTTTCTTAGTTTACCTTCGATACCCCTTAATTCAACTTTCTTTCCTTCCCAATTATTTTTCAATAAAAGTTCTTGAAAATTAAAATTTATCATACCCAAAGATTGTAGCCATTGGACTCCTAGTACAACATCTGCACCACTCATTGGAATGGAAAGAATTGGACTATTCAAGACATATTCTCCCATGGATAGCTTGATATTATGGCACTTTCCAGAGCAATTTATGGTTCCTCCATTTGCAACCATTACTTGACACTCTGGTGCTGGATATAGGAAGCAATTCAATTCCTTGGCTATCTTACAATGAATAAAATTATGGGTACTACCCAAATCAATCAACACTAACCTTTTTCTTCTTGATATGCCCTTCTATCTTGAGAGTTTGAGGAGTGGTAATTCTTGTCAATGCATTACAAGATATGGTTAGATTAATTTCTTCTTTCTCTAGGATTGGTTCCTGGTGTATATCCTCTTCTTTTGAAGTTTCTTGTTCCTTTTCTTTCTCCTATTCACCATCTATGTAAAATTAATTTCTTCTCAGCACACTTATGACCTTTAGTGTATTTTCTATCACAATTATAACAAAGCCCTTTTGCTCTTTTTTCTTCAAATTGTTGTGGTGTCAACCTTGTAGGTGGTGAAAGGCTAGGAGAAATAACACTTCCATTCTTATAGTTGTGAGTGGTAGGCTTCCTTGTTGCAATAATTTTTCTTTCCATTTTTCTTGCCAACATGAATGCCTTCTCCAATGAATCACGTTCCCAAAGGCGAACCTCATGTTGGATGTATCCTTTAAACTCCATATGAAAACATCAATCATGTGCTCCTCTGGAATATCTTTTACCCTTATATTCAATTTTTGGAAGTCCTTAATGTGCTCCATCATTGAAACCTTTTGTTCAAGATTTATCAATTGGCTAAAAAATGTGTTGTTTTTTGTATCCTCATAATGTGTTATCATTTATTTCGTAAAAATTTCCCAAGTGACAAATTGTTTACGAGAGAACAACCATCGATACCATACAAATTGATTTGGTTCTAAATATAAAGTTGTAATGCGTACCTTTTGTGTGTTTTGCACATTATGGAGATCGAAATATTGCTCCATCTGTAGTATCAATGTTACAAGATCCTTGCCATCAAACTTCCTCATATCGATCTTTGAAACATGGTGGGTCTTCAATCCAACGTTAGAGTCTATGAAATCATGATTAACATTTCTTTTGTTCTCATTGTGAGTTTCATTTACTACCATTTCACCATTAGTAAGAATTTCTTGTAGCAAATTTGTCTTCAAATATTCCATGTTGCCTTTAAGTTTTTCTTCTATACCATCCGTATTAGCTTCCATGCCCTTTAAATTCCTTCAAACTAATTTTCCAACCAAACTTATGCAAAATTTAAAAAAACTACACACCTTTTTTCACTTTGTAGGAGCTTTATATTGAATCTGTTGTATCTTTCTAATTTCAGATCTCCAAGGTTTGAAATTGTGTCATGCAGTAGCCCTCTGAGTCCTTTTTCCAATCCTACAAGTCTGATCAAGATTTCATTCTCCAAGGAAGAGTTATGCTAAATCTTCCATGATGACCTGATTATAGACTCGTTCAGTAGAGCGAACTTGTATGAAGTGCCACGTGTCATTGTTTTGACCTTAGAATCTAAAACCAATACACAAGAGACTGTAGGCCATCATCTTTTTGTAAATTTTTACGTAATTTCAATTTGATGCTTAGAGAGAAAGTTATGACGATTTTACCTAAGTCACCTGTTTGGGATGTAATTTAGGAGCCTGCAAAAACCCTAAATGTCTTGGACCATATCTCCGAGCATATAGCGAAAGAAGATTTGAAATTAAGGTCCAAGCTTAATCAAGATTTCAGCTCAAATGGGTTTTAATTTAAGAGTCTGAACCTTTGTAGAAAAAAATATTATAGCCAAAATTCCATGATGATCTGTTTGCGATGGAATTTTGGAGCTTGTAAAAACCCTAACTTCCTCAGATCATATCTCTGAAAATATAGCGTGACCAGATCTAAATTTTAGATTCAAGGTTTAAAATGATTTTGGATCAAATGGGTTATTTTTAGCTTCTGAAACTTCGTAGAGAAAAAGTTATATATAAAATGCCACGATGACCTATTTGGAGGAGGGAAAACCTAGAATCCAAAGGTTTGATACCAAATGTTATGTAACCAACTCACAGAAAGATAGAAAAGATAGATCAATGACATAAAAATTAGCCTCTTTGAGGGGGTAACCTCCTTTACATTACACAAATGAACAATTCTTGGATGATACAAATGACATGACCTCCTTTCTATATATAGGAGACTAAGGGGTCCCAATACAATCAGAGTCTACATAACAATAATATTGTAGGGAAACAACAATAACAATAGTGGGCTTCTATGGGACATAATAATAATAACATGGGGACTATATAGGCACAATAATACAATAAGGGGGTTGCATTAATAAAAATAAGAGGTTACACTAGTAGTATAGGGACCTTGTTGGGCTATGTTATATTTGTTGGGTTGTGTTACACTAGTAGTATAGGGACCTTTGGACCCTATATTAAGTTGGGCGAACCTACCTATGGTTTTGTGCATGGCTTTTGCACATGGTTTAGGACACGATGGTTTCCGGTCCATGGTTTTGGGCGCGATGGTTTTCGGTCCATGGTATTGCATGCTTCGACATGTATAAATATGTATTGTAACATTGAAAGGAACATAATGAAAGATCAACCTGGTAGTCCTGGTTTTGGGATCCAGGGGAAATCTCTGTGTATATGTGTTTTATGTGTTATGCTCTCGCAATGTTATTTTCTGTGTTTTAGAATTCGTATGCAGGTAATTTCTGTACTGAGTTAAAAACTAGATTTGGTATTAGAGCTTTTTTGGCTTGAAGGGGATGCCTTTGTTGCTGAGGGGTTTCACTTGGGCATGTGGTAAACCCTGTTTAGTGGGAGATCTGTGGAAACAATTCTGGTGGTGAAAGAAGATGGCGAGCAGTGGAAAGATAGAGATCAAGAAATTTAATGGTCAGAGTTTTGAGTTGTGGAAATTCAAGATGGAGGATCTCTTGGTGGATAAAGATCAGTGGATCGTGTTAGATCTAGGTACTAAACCAACGAGGGTGTCCTATGAAAAATGGAAGAAGTTGGATTGGAAGGGAAAGAGCACAATACAATTGTGTGTCTCAGATTCAGTATTGTTGAATGTATCACGGGAAGCTACGGCTAAGGTTTTGTGGGACAAGTTAGGGACTTTGTACCAATCTAAGTCTCTAGTGAATAAACTGTTCCTATGGAAAAAGTTGTATAACATAAGGATGAAAGATGGAGACTCGGTGAAAAAGCATCTGGACGCGTTTAACACTATGATAAGTCGGTTATTATCTGTTGATATTAAAATTTCAGATGAAGATAAGTGCATCAGTTTGTTGTGTTCTCTACCAGATTCGTGGGATAGTCTAGTTATTGCAATACGTAGCAATGCAACTGCCCTGTAGTTTGATGAAATAGTCTCATCGTTGCTAACGGAGGAGATGAGACTGAAAAATATGGAGATCCAGAATGGTGATGCCTTGTTTGTACGAGGACAGTCCCAGAACATAAACAAAAATAAGTCATCAAGTGGGAGTTCTAAATCTAGAGGGAGATCTAAATCGCCAGGAAAACTTGTAAGGGTGGTTTGCTGGAAATGCAGAAAGGAAGGGCACTACAAAAGGGACTGTAAATCTAAATCTCCTGACAAAGGAAAGGGATCTGATGATGCTCCTTCTGTAGAGGTGAAAACCACCTCAGATGAAGGTGGGGATGTGTACTTGGCTTCTTCAAGTACACATGTAGATCATGAGGCATGGTTGATTGACTCAGGTGCATCCTTTCACTTCACTCCCCATAGAGAGTGTTTCTGCTAGTATGAGAAATATGATGGTGGTGATGTCTTCTTGGGGGATGACAAGAAGGCTAGAATCGTTGGTCATGGAAAAGTAAAGTTGAAGTTGCAAGTTGGAAGGGTTAGAACACTTTCGGGTGTTCTGCATCTTCCTGCATTGGCCAGAAATTTGATTTTCGTAAGCAAGCTAGATGACGTAGGTGTAAAAACAGTGTTCGAGAAGGATACCTGCAAGATGGTTCAGGGAGCATTGATATTGATGCGGGGAGTTCATATTGGAACTCTGTACAAGCTACAAGGTAGCACTATTGTTGATGGGTGCAACACTTTTGTGGTTCCTGAAAGTGGAGAAAAAAATCTAGTGGTCTTTGGAGAGAAGATCACGATGTGGCATCAAAGGCTTGGACATATTGGAGAGAAGGGCCTTCAAATACTTCATGGTAAAGGTATAGTAGAAGGTATGTGTAATAGCTCTATGGATTTTGATTTCTATGAAAATTGTGTATATGAGAAGCAAAATCGGGTGAGCTTCCCCTCTAGTGGTAAGAGGGCAAAACAGATACTAGAGCTTGTACACAATGATGTGTTTGGACTTGTGAAGGTTCCATCACTGGGTAAGTTTGTGTACTATGTATCATTTATAGCTGAATTCTCAAGGAATACATGGATATATTTCCTTAATAATAAACCTGAAGTCTTGACAGGTTTAAAGAATTTAAGGCTCTGGTGGAAAACTAGACAGAGAAGAAGATAAAGGTGCTGAGGTCAGATAACGGTGGAGAGTTTTGTGGCAAGGAATTTGAAGAATTTTGTAAGAAGTGTGGTATAGCACAGTAGAAGACTACTCCACACACACTTGAGCAAAATGGAGTTGCAAAAAGAATGAACAAGACGTTGATGGAAAGGGCAATAAGCATGCTCAATGGTGCCGGGGTTAGGACAGGAATTCTGGGTAGAGGCGGTGGAGATAGCATGTTACCTGGTCAACAGATCACCTTCATCAACATTGGAGGATAAGACTCCACAATAGGTATGGACTGGTAAGAAACCCTCTCTTTCACATCTAAGGATATTTGGAAGTGATGCATATGTACATGTTCCAAAGGAGAAAATAACCAAGTTGGATAGTAAATCTGAAAAGTGCATCTATATTGGGTATAAGGATGGTTTAAAGGGTTATAAGCTTTGGAACCTAGTAACAAGGAAGGTTGTGTACAACCTAGATGTGGTGTTTAGAGAGGTGAAAGATGTTATTAAACATGAAGTCCCATCAAAGGAACATGAGAAGACAGAGTTTGAGCTAAAGGAGGAAGAATCAGACTCTATAGCAGAGGAGGAACCATAAAATGAAGAGCCACAAACTCTGGGTGTGAGAAGATTAGTTCAAGAAAGAAGGCAGCCAGAAAGGTAGTCCATCTACTTTTTGTTCAAATTTTGCTTTATCTATCACTGATGATGATCCCAGAACTGTGAAGGAAGCAATAGATTCAGAGGACGAAAAACTTTGGAAAGAGGCCATGGTTGATGAAATGGCATCTTTGCACAAAAATGTGGCTTGAGATCTGGTGGAGTTGTCAGCTAGAAGGAAACCCATTGGTAGCAAATGGGTGTTCAAGAAGAAGATAAATGCAGAAGGAAAGGTGGAGAATTACAAAGCTCGATTGGTAGCAAAAAGTTATTCCCAGGTGTCAGGAATTGATTTTGGCGATATTTTTTCTCCTATTGCTAAGGTAGCTTCTATTAGAATACTTCTATCTGTTGTTGTTGCTTTTGATTTTGAGGTAGAACAGATGGATGTGAAGACAACATTTCTTCATGGGAATCTGGAAGAGGAGATCTACATGAAACAACCTGAAGGCTTTGCGGTGAAGGGTAAGAAAGAATTGGTATGCAAGTTAAAGAAGTCTCTGTATGGGTTAAAACAGTCACCAAAGATGTGGCAGCAGAAATTTGATACATTTATATGGCGACTTGGCTTCACCAGAAGCAAAGCAGATCATTGTGTGTATTTTAAATTAATTGGTGACCATGTTATTTATCTGGTCTTGTATGTGGATGATATGTTGCTGGTTGTAAATGACAAAGAAATTATCTAGGATTTGAAGACCCAATTGTCCTCCAAATTCAACATGAAAGATCTTGGTGCTGCAAACTATATTTTGGGCATGGAAATTAAAAGAAATCGGGAAAAGAGGAAGCTATGGTTAAACCAGAGGAAGTATGTCGAGACAATATTGCAGAGGTTTAATATGCAGGATAGTAAACCAGTGCAGGTTCCTATTCCTGTAGGTGTAAAGTTATCTATTGAACAGTGTCCCAAGACACAAGAAGAGGAAGAGGATATGTCCCGTGTTCCATATGCAAGTGCGGTCGGTGGCCTAATGTATGAAATGGTCTATACTAGACCAGACATTGCACATGTAGTGGGAGTATTGAGCAGGTTTATGTCAAAACCAGGAAAGGAGCATTGCACAGCAGTGAAGCGGGTTTCCAGGTATTTGCGTGGCACTAATGATTATGGTTTGTGCTACCAAGGAAGACCAGGATTGGAAAGAGTGTTGGATATTTGTGGCTTTGTTGATGCAAACTAGGCTGGAGATCTGGATCAGAGAAGATCTACAAGTGGGCATGTGTTTAACCTATTTGGAGGTGCAGTCAGTTGGATGAGTAAGAAACAATATGTAGTGGCACTATCAACTATAGAGGCATAATACATGGCAGCCACTCATGCAAGAAAAGAAGAAGTTTGGTTGCAGAGATTGTGTTCAAGTATGGGTTTAGTACAGGAAGCTATAAGGATAGACTGTGACAACCAAAGTGAAACTTTCTTGGCAAAGAACCCTGCATATCATTCAAAGACAAAGCACATTGATGTTCAATATCACTTTGTGAGGGATAGGATAGAAGACAAAAAGGTGTTGCTGGTAAAGGTGGACACTTTGAAGAATACTACAGATGCATTGACAAAATCTGTGAGCTCTGAGAAATTCTCCTGGTGTAGAGAAACAATGGGCATTTCAGGGCTAAAAAAATGACTAAGCTCTCCTATGGCCCCTTGTGGAAAGAAAACAACAAGTAGGAGAATGTTGGGTTGTGTTATATTCTTTCCACGTAGTTAACAAGGGGTTTGAGGGGTACCTGTAACCCCACTTTATGGGGTCCGAGGCAGCGCCCCAGAAAATTTTGATATTGGACCCTATGTTAGGTTGGGTGGACCAACCTATGGTTTTATGGATGATTTTTGCAAATGTTTTTTGGACGCAATGGTTTTTCGGTCGATGGTATTAGACGCGATGGTTTTCGGTCCATGGTATTGGATGCAATGGTTTTCGGTCCATGGTATTGGATGCTTCGCATGTATAAATATGTATTATAACATTGAAAGAAACATAATGAAAAATAAATCTGGTAGTCCCAGTTTTGGGATCCAGTTGGAAAATATCTGTGTATATGTGTTTTATGTGTTATGATCTCGCATTGTTTATTTTTTTGTGTTTTAGAATTCGTAGGCAGGTAATTTTTGTATGGGGTTAAAACCTACATTCTTGCAATCCCTTTACTGCTTTACCATCCCAGAGTAAGTTCATGCAAGTTTCTAAGAATGTGGTTAGAATAGAACTATCCTTCTTTGATCCAAATTGATCCTTACTTTCCGACGTAGAAGCTTCTGCAAAGTTCTTCTTGGCTTCCATAAAGGTTTCCTTTGCACGCTACAAGTCAAAGTCTCGTTGTTTTGGGGGGGCCTTACAGACCCATGCATATGCCTCTAGCTACTTCCCCTTATCTTCTCTGGTGGTGGTGCCACTTCGGAGCATCATATTTACGTTAGGATCCTCTACGCGAGGTTCAGCCTTCATCATTTGGACGTTTTGAGTGGGGTTAGCAAGAAGCACCCCCTTTTCCCGCATCTAAGAAATTAGCGTGGGGCAATCGACTGCTCCGTGGTCAAATTGGTAATAGTAAGGACAACATGCTTTGGTCGGGTTCGTGCAATCCCGTGCGTAATGCTCCGACCCTCCACAATTATAGCAAATTAATTGTCCTCATCCCCGTCTAGGTCCCATTCCCCTGTGGCCTCGTCCGTGCCCTTGGTACCCTCCTTGCAGGAGCAGTGTGGTGGGAACTTGCTTGCACGCCTCCATTTGCATCCTAAAACTAGGTGTTCAGTCCATCAACATCTCGTAACTACGACAATTTCTTTCATCATGTCCCACCGTTCTACAAAAGTTACAAAATAACTGTTGTGGAGGGGGTCGTCTTAAGTTTGGAAATAGGTGACAATTTTCCGTGGCATGCTTTCCTCCCACCTGACAGATTGTGCACCAGAGTGTGGGCACCATGCTTGGCCCAACTTGTACCTCTGGTTGCAATGCTATTGGTCCCCCTCCTGCCACATAGTTCGCGAAGATCGGACAGTGGTCCTTATCGTGGCCCTGTCCCTTACATTTGATACACCACACTTCTTCCCGTACCTATGTTGTAGGCACCTATCCTTGTCTCAAGCTTCCCATCTCTAGACATAAGTTTTTTATTTGTTCTTGGATTTGTTGTACTCCCAACCCTAGATCCTGTAAGTGGGTTTCGTGCAGCCGCATTGCTGCCTCCAATGCTTCAACTTGCGTTGAGATATTTTGTTGCGATAGAGACGATCTCAAATATGGTGTTAACGATGCAACAAACTAAGCACAGTGTTGCGCACCGACAGTGTCATGTTGGCCTCGCGGATGGTGCTTTTCAACCTCTAATCCAAATCCCACGGGGTTTCACTAGGCAACATTACAATTTCCTTTAACCCAATAACCGATTGTGCTTCTAACTTTGGTTGCCCAAATTCCTTGTTTAGCTCCTCCTGGATTGCTTTTATTCCTTAATTTGGATGATCACTCGAATATTTCATGTACCAGATCAAGGCGCAGTCCTACAGCGCACTAACTAAGGTAGCCTTCTTGATGTTATCATCTGTGATGGCCTAAGCGTCCTATACATGCTTTATCGCAAACCAGAACTAGCTCGGTTCCTCATTTCCTACACCCTTAAATGTTGGCAGCTGAACTACGCTAGCCATCCCAACCTTTGTTGGTGGTGGGGTTTGATGTGGGGTTGGTGTTGGAGTGGACGAATTTGATGTAGGTGAAGTGGGTGGTGGCAATGAAAAAGGTGGTATCAGTGGGAAGTGCTCCCTAATCAACCGGACTTCACTTCTTGGTGAGAACCTCATGAGTTCTTCCTTATTTTCCCCTTAAATAGAAGCCAAAGGACTGTTTCCTACCCCACCCGTTCTGTAATAACATCTACCGCTCCGCATTACTCCGAACATCAATAAACGCGCATAATCTGTTTTTCACACAACAGCGTCTTAATCCAAGTATTCAATGATTTGATATACCTACCCCAAGGTCCTTGAAGAAATGGCCTTTCTGCTTCACTATAGCTCACAGTTGTATCTATCACGAACTCAATGATAAATCCTCCTATTACCTGATCCAGCCAATGATCTACTACGCGTGCGATTTTTTCTTCGATGACTTCTATCCTGTGCGCTAGTTCTGAAGTCCACACAATAGGCTTGTCCAATCTGCACCTTCCCATGTTGTCAGCTAACTTTGTGATCCGCTAGTACAGCTCTACCAGAAATGTCGCATAGAAGAGCTAGTGAATATCTATGTATATATAGTGGTCCAACCAATCTTCGTCCAATATTCGTGGGTTTTTGTTTTCCTGAGTTGCGAACTCGTGGAGTTTCATATCCCACCACTCTTCAATCTCTTTCTTTGTAGGGTTCTAGCGTCCCAACATCAGACACCCCTTAGGTAGCTCCCGATCCCGGCAATAGAGCCATTTGTTGGCTTATATGGGCCTAACCCAAGTTTGGAAGAATTATTTAGCCAAACAAATCCCGTAGCTATTGGCACTTTCGGCAACAGCCCGTGGAGCGCGGACTGAGATCTCACCCGAGGTAGCAAGGGAGGGTGTTGGAACTAGGTTTCCACACCCTTGGAATGTCTAGATGTGGTCTGGAGGTTTTGCACACCGTTCCGTAGCTTCGTGCTGCTCTGTTTCGCATAGATCCAGACCCAGAATAATCCTTACTACTTATTATCGCGTTGTTTATGTATTAAATCTACTTATTATGGTCTTTAACCAAAAAAAATTCAGATTTAACTAGTTCACGCATTTAGAATAGACACAAATTCATGTATTTATAAGCATATGCATAGCTCAAAGAGTTATAGTAAGCACAAAAAAGCCAGATCCGCGATAATTCAGATTTAACACAGAATTACATAAACAACTTAGCTTTATTCACTTTCTTCACTAATACATCCAGATCCACCCTACGCACTCAGCTGCAGGGGCCCACGCACATAGTTACGAACACTTCCAAGCCTCTGCGCACACAGCTATAGAGCCTCTATCTATTACCCAAACCCTCGACTTGGACTTACAAATGCTTCAAGACTTTCCTTCTCAAAAATCCATTACATTTTAGATCCAAAGTCGTACCATCTAACTAGCTACCTATACCCATAGAAGCTTGTTCTTTTTATACCTTTCCATGGACCGCGATCCATGGGCGGGCCGACCCAACTTATATTTCTTTAAATTATTTTTGGGTGGACTACCCTTTGACTCAACTTATTATCACTCGCACTTTGCGCTCCCGCGGAGTCTTTACCCTATCTATACCCAAAAATGTAAGCTTTGTGCCCCATGACTGTTGCACGGGGCTTCTCCTACCCAACAGCAGAGGAAATCCTCTTTTCGATGAATTCCCGAGATTGCTAATGCTCTAATAGTGTGGGAATTAGTGTTTTATTTCCTTATGATGGATGATCGTGTGGGATGGTGTGTTGGTTGTCTAAGATGAGCACCTCCTTTTCGACCATTGGTCCAACTATTAGTCCATCATTTCACTCACCTCGCACTCATCTCCCACTTCATTCCTCCATAACTTAACAATTTTTGGCATTATCTCCTTTTTCTTATGATTTGACTACTTCCACGTGTGGAGTGGTCTAACTATTTTCTCCTCGTCGACTGGTCGAAGGTGGCCAAGTTAACTGGCCACCTTTTCTTATAAAACCAACTCTTACATAATCCTACATTTTTTATGATATCATGGTAACGAGAGATCATGAGTAAGATGACATACTTTTGGATAAGATTCCTTGATGATGATGCTCGTTGGAGAATGATGTCCCTGTGATGTGTATTTGCTGCATATTATTTTTTATTGGCCTCCTTTCATGCTTGTTTCCTTAGATGTGCAGGTATTGGAGAGTGATGTTGATGATCTTGCTGCTAGTGCTAAGCTCTGGAGGAGATTCCTTAACCTTGGAATCTCTATGCTGAAGATGGCTGCAACCCTGTGAAATTTCCTTGGTGGGATAGGCTGCTATAGAATTTCCTACAGGAAACCTACAGGATGTCTTGTAGCTACCTATCCCCTAAAATTTCATACCTTTTTTTAGTTCTAGAGCATGAGGATTGTTGATGAGAGTAGAGAAGGGTTCCTGTGAATGGTAGGTGAGAGGTATAGCCCTCATGTATTGTCCCTCTATCCTTTGTTCTCACCCTCTTCTATTTGTTTTTTTCTTCTTTGAAAACTGTACATATATTTTTATTTTATTTTTTTTATTTGACTTATTGGATGGATGCAGGGGTAACAAGGTGATGAAAGGCATGGTGATGATGTGGTGGAGTAATTATTTTATTTTTTGACATAGCCTGGTCATCCACTTGCTCTAGGCCACTTTTCTTGGGTATCCAAAGCCACTGTAGTTCCTACAAGAACCTCTCGTAGGTTTTCAAGGAATCTTGTAGGATTACAGGGAATCCTGTAGAAAACACAGAGCCTGTGTAAACTGAACTGGAGGAGTTCATAAATGGAGGGATTGATGGCATAATGAAGAATATGGGATGGAGGAATGAAAATATGGATTGTGTAGGTATTTTTGTTCCTCTCAAGTTGCACTAATCCTCCTCCTGTTGACCTACAAACAACATTTTCAAACTTTTTATTTTCTCTCTTTTTTTTATTATTTTCTTTTTTTTGAAAATGTTAATGGTGCTAGACCTGCCAACATGTCAAGGGGATCTCCCTGGTATGAAGTCCCAATTAGACCTCAAATAATTTGGTGTAGGAGTCCCAACAGTGGATCGTAAAGTAATGCCTTGACCGCAATGTTTCATAGAAGCAAAATAACTCTATCAGTAGCAAGGGTGTGACCGCTGCAATGAGTCAAGGATGGTGAATGAGGGTTCTAACACATGGGGGGTGAGATGAGTGCGCCCCTTGGAAACCTGTAGTAGTACTCATCTAAGGGAACACACGAGCGAAGATGCATCATAATTTGGAAATCAGATCAGTCAGCAATCCAAAGTGATGGTTAAACCAACAGCATATATGCAACAAGATTCATATAATCACATACGAAGTAGTTCATACACAACTACGTAAGTTAATCAACATACATTACTAAGCAATCAGAACAGTATAACTACAATAAAAACATATGCATGAAAATGTGTTGGCTCTTATTATATAAAAAAGTGTAAGTCCCAATCATACAATACATCTATGTAAACCTGCTAGCCCCAACAGTGGAACGTTACATCCACCTCTTCCTGATCCTCCAAAGAGATGTACTAGTTCTGTGTAGTGGATAAGCCAAGGCGTGTTACAATACTATCCAATATTTCTCCAAGATAGTCTTATCAAAAGCTTGGCTGACCAAAATCCTATACAATGAGTTATGAGGGACTATTTATAGCAAAGGGTGGGGTGACCCTTGACATTCCCCTTTATGACAGTTCAACTACCCTCATGACTCTTCACCTACTCTATGATTGTTACATCCAACTATTGACACTTGACGTGAATCAAAATTACAATCCACATGTACTCATGTGATACAACATGACTTGAGCAAGCCATGCAAGACATCACTGACACTCGATCCACTGTGATGAGACAAAACCTTTGACATGCTTGTGATGGTGAAGGTGGCAAGCTGATGCCAAGCTTGGTCGTCTTTGATGGTGTGCATGCACCTCATGGTGACATCTTGCTGAAGCGAACTCTTGCCTCCATTGCAACTGGTGCATTGGTTCAGCTCCTTCATCCAACTCGTCTTCTAACATGCACATGGTCTTCTTGGGTGCGGTTGAACAGGAAACACACTTATGCATAGTGTCTGTGATGATCTTCAAGTGTGAGTTGGTGGTCATGCGCATCAACTTGCCGAAGTACATGTTCAGCTCCAGTTGGACTTGCTTCTTGTCTTCACCTTGGTGGGTGTGTTGAATGGTTTGGATTGCATGCATGCACACAATGACATGCATGTTGTTGAATCTATTGCATGTGATCAACAACACTGCTCACCATGTCTGCTTCGTGTCAGATGCTGGAATGGATATTTAACTTGTACGAGGGCAGTTTCATCCATGAGTGCATGTTGTTCCTACTGTTTTTCATGTTCTTGTTGCAACTCATTCATCTATCTGTGCAGCGTCATGTTCTTCCTGAGTTGTTGCTTTAGCACATGCAACTCCTTCTTTGTTCCATTCTCTGTCTTCGCGTGATCTTTCTATCGTGTCGTCACCTCATATCCTGAGTCTCCAAAGTTGCTTTCATTATGAGTAGATCTTCTTGATGGTTCAACTTTGTTCCACCTCTGTGTTGTCAATAACCTTCCTCTTGCATTCATTGCATTCACTGCATTTGTTGCATTCGTTGTATTCATTGTGTTTGGTATTTTGCCTTCAGTTGTTGTTCATGAATCTTCTTGTTGTGATACCTTGATGTTCTTGTCTACAAACAACTTGATATCTTCATGAGTAGGCAATTTCATAGACATTTGATCAACTACATCTCTAGGCATAATCTGAACGGTGTCTTCGACTCTGCCCACTTGGAAACCATTGTACCTGCACTTTTGAGAGGTAGATGAACACCTGAAATACCTAGATACATGGAAAAACTCATGGCAAGCAATCTATCATTCGAAAACCAAAATGAACTTGAGAACTGACTTTCAACATACTTGTGTGACTGATCATGAAGGTTGTGAAATTTCAGCCGGGAGGTCGGGAGACTAACTACCAAGATAGCAAAAGGCACATCCTAGGTTGTTGGGAGACTAGCTAACTACTAGAACTGCACAATGCACAATCCAGTCTGGTTGTTGACTGCTAGAATTGCACAATGCACAATCTCAGTTGGCAATGGTTTCATGCTCAGTGACTGCATTGTGTAAATTTTTGGGCCAGCAGTCACTACCCGTCAAAAATGTGAAAAAAAGTGCTAGAGGACAATCATTAGGTAGAAATGTGCAATTCCTAAGAGGAAGACAAAGCCTTCCTCTCAGGATTGCGCAATACTGTCTTGGTGAGGCAGAGTCCGGGCAAGGGCTGCCTAGACTCGCTGACAGACAACTGAAAGCAAATGTGACAGTGAATGCATGGTGACACTAAGTGATATTAGAAGTGATTGATAGTGCATGAAAACATGAATGAAAGATCAAATAAATAGATCAACATTCATGTGGGTAAAGCGAGTCGCTGAATCGGCGACCGTTCGTGCAAAACAGTTTCACGCATGCGACAGCAGTGAGATAGCAATGAAAACTGAAACATTGCTAGGACAAGCTAGTATACATGTAAATGACAACAAGTGTTCAAAGAAATAAAGAAAACAATACTCACACAAGCGAAAACAAAAAAAGCGACAGAAATGCAACACAAGGCATGGGAAACTGGCTTACCCCAAAATAGTTGAGCTGAATGTGTCGACTGCTCCTAGATATGATGTCGGATGTCTAAGCTACAAGTTTTCTATGAGGAATGAGCTCTACATTGTCTGGTTGATAAGTTTTGATAACATCGAGGTTGTGATGTGCATGCCACAAATCTAAAGGAAGTGACACTTGGTGGGAGGTTTCTGAAATGATCCTTGCATGTAACCTCCAACTGCTAAACATAGATTCCTGAAACAAGGATGCCTTTGCATGTTGCCTTGGGAGAAGCATCCAATGAATGCAATTCTGTTTTGCTCAGTCCTGGAGGGAACCGGTCAACTTAGCTACACGTGCAAGATGTTGTTCGACTGCTTGAAGGAAATTCACATTTCTAGCTAGGAGTTGGGCTGACTACCCAGGAGATTTACGCAATTTCTGGGTAGAGCAGCTGACTGTTGCCCGGATTTGTGTAAATTCTGAGCTACACAACCCTGCTGGGGAAAATTGCACAATTTTCACTAGGAGTGTTGACTAGCAGAATTACGCAATTTTAGAGCCCGGTAGGCTTCTAGACAGGATTCCCCAATTTCTAGAGGGAAGGTTGGTTTCCCTCCAAAAATGTGCAATTTTCTTTGGGAATTTGTTCATCTTGTAGCTAGACCAAGTCTGGGTGAACAACCTGTGAGGGGAATGCATCAAGTTGTGCTCGACAAGTTGCCTTTGTGCATGAAAAACACTGGAGCTTGTGTACTTGACAAAGCAAGACAAGGTGATGTGAAAGGGTGGTAGGGAGGCTCCAAAACGGGCTAAGGAAAAATTTTGGAGGGTGGTTGTAGCAGTTACAACACTTGGCGATGCACTGGTAGAACTCCAGCTCTCTGAATGGACCTTGTTCATGAAAATCAAGTTTAACACCTCCAGAAGTATTGTTTAGTTCTCAGCTCATCTTGGTTTCACACTAGCTTGATTGTAAGATGTAGCATCTGCCAACCTCTTGGTCAATTGACACACATTCCAAACCAAGGCAACATAGTCGTTTCGATTAGGTTGAGGGGTATATAGGTTCACAAGTAGTATAATTGTCAAAGTCTTAGTTTCATCCCTGGTGTTGCTCCACTTCCAGCAATCCTGGACAGTACCCCGGCAAAGTCACATAGGAACACAAGCATGGCTCCGCTATCAATGAGCCTGGTCAGTACCCCAGTGAAGTTACGTGCATCACCTCCTTGTGCAGGAAGCATTTATCTTCCTTCGTCTTATTCATTTCGTAATTTTGAAATTTTTTGTGACTTTTCATTTTTTATTTTTCATTTTTTCAACTGTGCATAGCACTTATTCATTTCAGAGGTAGAAGAGGGATCCCGACTTATTGAGAGCAAAAGAGGTTGTTCCAGTAGAGAAGTATTTTATGTATCTCTGACATGCCTGTTAAGGTTTTCCCCCTCACCTTACTCTACTTGACTAAGTTGACAAGGGTTCACCTAAAAACAACCGACTAGAGAAGGTGACACTAGTTAGTGTGCAAACGTTGTGTTTTCACCAAGGTCCACTTCGAACAGTACATATCTTCCTTCAATGTATCATGGACTAAAAGTAACAAGCTCTTCATACAGAGGCAAGATGATAGATAACCAAGTAGCGATAGTTGTACAAGCCCTCTTGTACTTCACCTAGCTCGTTTCAAGAGTCATACATGGTTTCATGCAAATCTAACCAATGAACGAAACAAATGAACTAACAAGCAACAAAGAAAAGCAAGAGCAAAAGCAAAAGTGAAAGCAAGGAAAGTAAGTAAACAAGCAAGCAAAAAAACCAGCAAACAAAGCATGTAAGCAAACAAGCATGCAAGCAAACAACTGAAAGCAAACACTACTCCTACTCCTACACTAACAGTGCATGGGCCTAATCACGTAAACTGATATTTCCAATGCAGCCACCAACGCATTGGTTGACCCATGTTGGTGAAGGTTTGGTCCACGAGAAACCCAGCTGTGCGAACCAGCAAGCAAGAAAGATACAACAATGAAGACAACCACACTTCATGTTTCAAAGTGCCCACCAGACATAAGTGAGTACCAGTGCACGACGAGCAGCCTGTGGACTTATCATAATGTTGTGGGTCACTGCGTGAAACTTTGAAGCATAAGCACACTCTTGACTGTGAAATTCAAGCAAACGAAAGAAACAAAGATAACTTGTGTCGTGAACGAGTGCTTGCAATGTAAGATTCCTCCAATGAATGAGCAATGAGATTGTGCAGATCGAGTGGAGGAAGTGTGATCTATGTGTGAGATGGATCTTCAATGCATACCGATGAGTGATGAGGAGCCTTGGGTGATTGAACAGTTTCCTGACTGGAAGTGAGACTAAGCCCAAGAGAGTGAAGTGCCTCGATAGTCTTGGGTGTTTCAACTTCATCATCAGATAGATCATCATAAACCATTACCTTCATAAGATCAACTATGATAGAGTCATGATCATGATCAAATATGGAAACAAATGGATCACGACCACCACGATCATAAAAATCAATTATTTCATTGGCATCCTCATGATCAGATGAATCAAACAGAGGGGTAGATGAAAAGCAAACAAACTCATCCTCTTGTTTCCAGAAAAGACATACGAAAGATCAAGTGGATCTTCACTGAATAGCTTATCCTATCCGTTGTCGAATGACGGGCCATAATCTGACAAGTCCTATGAGTGATCAACAATGGGTGCATCTGTGGATGAAGACACACATGTAAAATCTTGGATGGTAGGTTCACCAAAGATGTTAGGAAAGAACGGAGGTGGCTCAAATGGAAGGAATTCATCCTTCACCGAGTGTGGATGCTCAAGCTTCCACTCATACTCTTCATGAATGACAGGGCATGTTGGTTGTGCAACACCAACTCCGTCAATGGGTTGTTCCTCGTTAAAAACAAGTGAAGAGTCTGAAATGGATGAACACAAGACAGCATCATCCAGGAGGACACCTAAGTGCAAAGATGGAGGTCGTAGAACATAATGCATATGAGAACTCAAAGGACTCACAACCAAATCTGCTCGAAAATTTATTGAAGTGATGTTGGGAGAATGTCAAAGATGAATAGGTGTGTGAGCATGATCTTCAACATCACTTGGCAGTGGTGGAGTTGTTAAATGAGAGGAAGGCAGACAGTCAGTCGAGATAGTGACCACATCCACATGAGATTGCGCAACTCCATCAATGAAGAATGTTGAGTGAGGCTTTATCTCAATCTTCTTCTTGGGACGAGTAGGTTTCCTAAGACAATACTCAAACCAGACCCAAAGATAAGCAAATTTCATTTGGCTCCTCATAGCCTGAAACTGCAAGTTACGGAAGTGCTGCCAAAAATTAATAACCGGTTCATGCAAAGCCTTTCGTTGTTGTAACATTTTTTGGTCTAGATAAAAATGATAGAAAATGTCTTCAATAAGATCACATAAGTGCTCAAGTGAGTGAACGATGTCATCCAGTAGGTTGAACAGCCATCTACGTGGAGATTCATGAAGTGTGTGCAAGCAGCAAGCTGGCCTATTCATCAGAACACCCATCTTCCTCATGAAGCATGGAAATAAATTCATGTAAGTACTCAGGCTAGGCCACTTCACCTTCACCATCATACATGAAAGTGTACAAGAGATCAAAAAACTCCCCCGTGATGGAGACATCTTCACGATTCGAAAAAAAATCGCAGAGGGAGAAGAATGCAAGAATCCATGAAAGGTATGCAAAGGTTCAAAATTGGATGAGAGGACATAGCTTGTCATTTGGCCCTCCTTCTAGCGTGAGAAATGTTGACGGTGTTGGACCTGCCAACATGTCAAGGGGATCTCCCCAGTAAGAAGTCCCAATTAGACCTCAGACCGTTTAATGTAGGAATCCCAGCAGTGGGTCGTAAGGTAATGCCTTGACTGTGATGTTGCATAGAGGCAAGTAAGATAACTATGTCAGTAGCAAGGGTGTGACCGCTGCAGTGAGTCAAGGATGGTGAATGAGAGGTTTAACACATGGGGGGTGCGATAAGTGCACCCCTTGGCAACCTGTAGCAGTACTCAGTTGAGAATGGAACACATGAGCAAAGATGCATCACAAGCTGGAAAGTAAATCAGTCGGCGATCCAAAGTGATGGTGAAACCAATAGCACATCTGCAACAAGATTCATATAATCGCATACGAATCATTTCATACAAAACTACGTAAGTTAAACAACATACATTGCTAAGCAACCAGAACAGTCCAACTACAATAACAACTTATGCATGAAAATGTTTTGGCTCTTATTATATAAAGAAGTGTAAGTCCCAATCATACAATACATCCATGTAAACCTGCTAGCCCCAATAGTGAAACGTTACAGCCACATTCGCCTGCTCCTCTAAAGAGATGTACTAGCTTCATGCAATGGAGAAGCCAAGGCGCATTACAATATTGCCTAATCTTTCTCCAAGATAGTCTTATCAGAAGCTTAGCCAACCAAAAGCCTATACAATGAGTTATGAGGGACTATTTATAGCAAAGGGTGGGGTAACATTTGACATTCCCCTTTGTGAAAGTTCAACTACACTCATGAATCTTCACCTACTCAATGATTGTTACATCCAAATATTGACACTTGACTTACTCTTAACATGACTCAACATTACAATGCACATGTACTCATGTGAGACAACATGGCTTGAGCAAGCCATGCAAGACATCACTAACACTCGGTCCACTGTGATGAGACCAACTCTTTGACATGCTTGTGATGGTGAAGGTAGTGAGATGATGCCAAGCTTGGTCGTCCGTGATGGTGTGCATGCACCTCATGGTGACATCTTGTTGAAGTGAACTCTTGCCTCCATTGCAACCGGTGCATTGGTTCGGCTCCTTTATCCAACTTGTCTGTTAAAATGCGCATGGTCTTCTTGGGTGCGGCTAAACTAGAAACACACTGAGGCATAGTGTCCATGTTGATCTTCTAGTGTGTGTTGTTGTTCATGCACATCAACTTGTTGAAGTACATGTTCAGCTCCAGTTGGGCTTGCTTCTTGTCTTCACCTTGGTGAGTCTGTTGAATGGGTTGGATTGCATGTGTGCACACAATGACATGCATGTTGTTGAATCTCTTGCATGTGATCAAAAACACTGCTCACCATGTTTGCTTCATGTCAACTGCGGGGATGGATTTTTAACTTGTATGGGCATAGTTTCATCTGTGATTGCATGTTGTGCCCACTATTGTTCTTGTTCTTGCTACAACTCATTCGTTTGTCTATGCAGCTTCTAAATTCTTCCTAAGCTGTTGCTTTAGCACATGCAACTCATTCTTTGCTCCATTCTCTGTCTTCACGTGATCTTCATGTCATGTCAACACCTCATAGCCTGATTCTCCAAAGTTTATTCCATTATCAGTGGATCTGCTTGATCTTGCAACTTTGTTCCGCCTCCATGTTGTCAACAAACTTCCTCTTGCATTCATTACATTCGATGTGTTCGTTGCATTCGTTGTGTTCTCTGCATTCCCTACGTTCGTTGTATTCATTGCGTTTAGTATGCTTCCTTCAGCTATTGTTCATGATGTTGCTTGATGTGATATCTTGATGTTATTCTCTATGAACAACTTGATATCTTCATGAGTAGGCAAGCTCATAGACATTTGATCGACTGCATCTCCAGGCATGCTCTGAATGGTGTCTTCGACTCTGCCCTCTTGGAAACCATTATACCTGCACTTTTGAGAGGTAGATGAAAACCTACAATACCTAGATACATGGAAACACTCATGGAAAGCATTATGTCAGTCGAAAACCAAAATGAACTTGAGAACTGACTTTCAACATACTTGTGTGACTGATCATGAAGGTTGCGCAATTTCGGCTGGGAGGTCAGGAGACTAACTTCCAAGACTACGAAAGGCACAGTCTGGGAAGCTGGGGGACTGGCTGACTAATGGAACTACACAATGCACAGTCTATTCTAGCTACTGACTATTGGAATTGCGCAATGCACAATCTCAACTGGCAATGGCAGCAGGCTCAGTAACTACATTGCGCAATTTTCTGGGCCAGCAATCACTGTCCCTCAGAAATGTGCAAAAAAGTCCTAGAGGATAGTCCCTGCATAGAAATGTGCATTTCCTAAGAGGAAGACAAATCCTTCCCTCTGGGATTGTGCAATGATGTCTTGGTGAGGCTCTTGGTCAGGCAGAGTCAAGGCCAAGGCTGCTCAGACTCACTGATGAGCAACTGAAAGAAAATGTGAAAGTGAATGCATGGTGACATTAATTTATAGTAGAATTGATTGATAGTGCATGCAAGCATGAATGAATTATTCAATAAACAGATCAACATGCATGTGGGTGAAGCGAGTTGCCGAATTTGCAACCGTTCGTGCAAAATAGTTTCATGCATGCGACAATAGTGAGATAGCAACGAAAACTGAAATAGTACTAGGACAAGCTAGTATACAGGTAAATGACAGCAAGCACTAAAATAAATCAAGTAAATAGTACTCACACAAGCAAAAACACAAAAATCGACAGAAATACAACACAAGGCATGGAAAGTGGTCTTACCCCAAAACAGTTGAGCTGAATGTGCCGACTGCTTCTAGATGTGATGTGGGATGTCCGTGCTACAAGGTTGGTGTAAGGAATGATCTTTGTAGCACCCGGTTGATGATTTTTGATAACATCAAGATTGTGATGCGCATGCCACTAATCTAGGGAAATCGACACTTGGTGGGAGGTTTCTAAAATGATCCTTGCATGTAAACTGCAACTACTAAACATAGATCCCTGAAACAAAGGATGCCTTTGCATGATGGCTTGGGAGAAGCAACCCATGCATGCAAGTTTGTTTTTCTCAATCCTGGAGGGAACGGTCAACTCAGTTTCACATGCAAGAGGTTGTTCGACTGCTTGAAGGAAATGCGCATTTCTGGCTGGGAGTTGGGCTGACTGCACAGGATATTTGCGCAATTTTTGGGCAGAGCAGTTGACTACTGCTTAGATTTGTACAAATTTTGGGTTGAGTAGCCCTGCTGGGGAAAATCGCACAATTTTCACTAGGAGTGTTGACTATTAGAATTGCGCAATTCTAGAGCCCAGCACGCTACCGACAAGATTGCACAATTTATGGAGGGAAGGTTGGTTTCCCTCCAGAAATGCACAATTTTCTTGGGGAAGTTGCTCAGCCTGCAGCTGGACCAAGTCTGAGTGAACAGCCTGTGAGGGGAATGCATCAAGCTGTACTTGATAGGCTGCCTTTGTGCATGAAAAACATTAAAGCTTGTGTACTTGACGAAGAAATACAATGTGATGTGAAAGGTTGGTAGGGAGGATCCAAAATGGGCTAAGGCAAAGTTTTGGAGGGTGGTTGTAGCCACTACAATAGAAAACAACTACTCTGCCTCCAAGAGGTTTTCATCCTAGCTTCTTGCCCTGGGTGCCTCAAAAGAGGTTTTCACCCAGAGATATTTTTATTTTTTCTTTTCTTTTCAACACCATTGGGCTGCCTCAAGAGGTTTTCAACCCAACAGTGGGCTAAGGTGCCTCATGAAGTTTTTCTAGTCTCTTTATTTTTTCTCTTTTTATCTTTTTTTGTTTTTTTTCTTTTTATTTCTTTTTTCAGGGAATTGATAGGGTAGAAGCTAAGACTTTCTCCACCACCATCACTGTCTTGTTGATGCCATTGATGAATTCTTGCTTTGACAAGGGCTTCTTGTAGACCTTCAATCTGTACTAATTGACAAGTAAAGGGATAGCCTTTGCATCAGTGGTTCTTATCTGTATTGAACCATTATCATGACATTTTTCTATGACATAAAGCCCTAACCATCTAGTATTTAATTTTCCTTTAAAACACTTGTATCTAGAATCATACAACAAACCCCATTCACCTTCTTGAAATTATTTATCCTTTATGTTCTTGTCATGCTAAACCTTCCTTTGAACTTGAGTCACCTCTGTGTGTAGAAGGGCCTGCATTCTAAATTCATCTAACCCATTCAGCTGGAGAAATCTTTCTTGTTGTGCCCTGGTAAGATCTAGATCCAGTTGCGTTGCCATTCTTAAGGTGTTATTTTCAAATTCAATGGACAGCAAGGCCTTCTTCCCATATACCAACTCATAAGGAGTGAATCATGTGGTGGTCTTCCAGGTGGTGTTGTAGGCCCAAGTGACCTAAACTAATCTATCTGCCCAATCCTTTCTCCTACTACTAATCACTTTGGTCAGAATTCCTTCCAGCACTTTGTTGGTTACCTTCACTTGCCCATTTGCTTGTGGGTGGTAAGGAGTGGATGTTCTATGATTGATCTTGTGCTGGCTCAACACATTTTCAATCATGTGAGATGTAAATCGATTGCCTTGATCAGTGACCAGTTCTCTAGGGTACTCAAACTTATTGAATACATTTTCCCTTAAGAACTCAGCCACTTTCTCTTATGTTTCTAATTTGATGGCCTTGGCTTCCGCCCACTTGGTTAAATAGTCAATGCACACAATGATGTACTACTTTTGCCTAGATGGAGGATCAATGGGTCCAATGAAATCCATCCATGCCCCACTTGTCAAGTGGCTCGAAAGTCACTTGATCTTGTAGAGGCATTTCATCCCTTGGCATAGGTTTCCCCATCCTTTGGCACCAATCACACTAACTAGTATACCTCCTCACATCCTGGTGAATAATGAGCCAGTAATAACCAGCTTGTAGCACCTTGAATGTTTTCCTTTTGGCTGCAAAGTGACCTCCACAAGGCCCACCATGACAGGTCAGAAGGATGTCAAAGCCTTCCTCCTCCCTATGCACCTTCTCAAAACTTGATATGGGCCTATTTTGAAGAGGCTGCCCCCAATCCAAGTGAATGGGGCACTCTTCCTCACAATATTGCTCTTTTCCTTAGAGAACAAATTTGGTGGAAAGTGTGTAGACACCAAGTAATTTTCTATGTTAGCAAACCATGGAGAGAGAAATGAAATGGTGAATAAGTTTTCATCTAGTACCTGATCATCAACCATTCCTTCCTCCCCTGTAGGCAAATTCAATATGGATAAAAAATTCTGCAACAACATTCTCCTTGCCATGCTTATCAATAATAGTTAAATCAAACTGTTGAAATAAAAGTAACCATCTAATAATCCGGGCATTTACAACAGGTTTATTCATTAAGTATTTAATTGTAGCATGGTCAGTATGTACAAATGTTTGGTAACCTGTAATGTAATAACTAAATTTTTTCAATGAATGCACAACAGCTAGGAGCTATTTTTCATTCACTTTGTAGTTCAGTTCGTATTTTGACAAATTCTTACTAATGAAGTAAATGGCATAAGGTAGCTTGTCATCTATCTGATCTAGAGATGCTCATATATGTGGAAAGGAAGAGCCCAATTTGTGAGAGGCATTGACATGTATGTGGAAAGGAAGAGCCCAATTTGGGCCTAGAAGAATAGGTGCAGTAGTCAACTTGTCCTTTAGGGTGTCCAAGGCCTCTTGACAATTTTTTGACCATAAAACTTTGGGGTCTTTGGCCAATAACCCAAATAAAGGAGAAGCTAACTTGTTGAATTCTTTTATAAATCTCCTATAGTATCTAGCTAATCCTAGAAAACTTCTGACATCCCTCTGTTTTTGCGGACGTGGGACCCTTTCGATGATGGCTATCTTATCCAGGTACACCTGTAGTCCTTTCTGGGATATTGAATGACCTAGAATAGTCCCTGCAGTCATCAAAAACTCACATTTTTTAGGGCTAAGGGACAATTTCATTTCAATTCATTTGTTTAGCACCTTACCCAAGTTGGAGAGAGCCTCCTGGAAATCACACCCATAGGGTGTAAAATCATCCATATAAATTTCCACTACATCACGGACTAGCTCGGCAAAGATACTCAGGACTTCCCTCTAGAAAGTGGCAGGGGCATTACATAGGCCAAAAGGAAGGACCCTATAAGAGAAAGTACCCCAAGGACAGGTGAAGGTGGTTTTATCTTGGTCCTTTGGGATAATCTGGATTTGATTGTACCTGTTGAACCCATCTAGAAAGAGAAAAACTTTTTCCCTGTTAGGCCATCTAACACTTGGTCAATGAAAGGTAGAGGTAAATGGTCCTTCTTTGTTGCTTTGTTTAACTCTCTATAATCAACAGAAATCCTCCACTTCCCATTTTTATTTAGAAAAATACCAAAGGAGAATCCCACTTACTGTCCAAGATAGGGTAAATGAATCATGCATCCAGCAGCTTTTGCAGTTCTTCTTTGACTATATTCTTGAGAGCTAGATTCATTCTCTTTTGGGGTTGTCAGACTGGTTTTCAACCTTATTGTTATAGCTCCAAATATAACCCTTGGTATTTGTGATGCTTAGTTTATGGCCTAGGGCAACTTCTCCTTCTAGACTTGGTCCAAATATTTTTAAAATAGTGTTTTACTCCCTGTACGCTACTTTTCCCTATGATAAAAGTGTGTACACACGGGTTAATCAATACCCAACTCGCGTATATGTGTTAAAATACTTTAAAAAAAAAATTCCTTAACTATGGGTAGAGTTCACGGGTTTTACCTGTTGATTACCTCCTAGTGCCCGTGGCCCAACTATTCCCATTTGTTTCCCAACTAAAAAAACCAATTGGGAGAAGTATAAATAGACTTCAACGGGAAGGCCTTGAGGAGAGAGGAGATATAATTACTATACTGAGATTATCACCTGATCAAGTCTGAAGTATCCCTGTGCTTCAAGCACTTCCCCAAGTTCAGGAAAACCTTGTTTCCTTGAGTGTTGATATTCTCCCACTTGCTTGAAATATCATGGTATTTCTTATGGAAGGAGGTTGTTGAAGACTGGGACTGGACGAACCTGGAGGAAAGTTCCGCTTGGAGCTAGAAGGAGAAGACTCAGGTGAACTCTTTCCATGATTATTATATTTTTCTACAATAAAAAAAAAAAACGTTCTCTTGTTCCTGAAATCGACTTTGTTCATGCATCAGATGTTATTGTTAAAATTAATGTATGAACGATTATTTTGATGTGTAACTAACCATTTACTTATATGATATAAAGTTGATTTCATTAAAATTATTTATCTATATGCTGCTATGTGTATTTGAATTGGTTAATTTTCATATTCGAAGATCATCAAGAGTTGCGAGGGTCTAAACCCTTGTTGGAACTACCCAAATGGTGGACATCCGGGTATGTTCATCCTTGCATAGTTTGATTATTTAAGCATGTTTCCTGAGTTGTATACATGTTTCTTGTTGTAGATTAATCTTGCTTTGTTGGGGTTCTGACCCAAAGCCCTAGGGGACTTATTCCCGTAATAGAATTGGCGACTCCACTGGGGATAACAATCTTGTTATTCCTAGTTTGGGTTGTTCAGTGTCAATCAAGGCTCAGTTCTTGGTTTTCTTGGTGTGTCAGTATTTCCTGCTCCTATAGGAACTCAGACCTCAAGTCTGATCTTTTTTATCAAGCCTTGTTTTTTACTTTTCTTGCAAAACTTAGTATACGCACCTTTGTCTGTTAACAGAAGCGTACACATGCTTGTTTCTGTGAACTGAAACCGTGTATACGCAAGTTTCTTTTGTAAGAAGCGTGTGTACACACACATGTGCTGGAACACAATCGCATATACTATTTTTTACATGATTTTTTCAAATCTTTCTACCCAGAGAGATCTGTTTCTTGGTCTGTTTGGTTTCTGAGTGGTCAGTTTCTATCTTCAGAATTTAATTATTCAGTGAGCTTACTGTTTCGAATTCTCTTCTGCTTTGAAAATTTTTTGGCCTTGGTTTGCTTTTGAGTGAGTTTTATGATTTGTGTTTGAATACACAAGGCTTCTTATAGAGGTTCTTGATTGTTCTGGTCTTCCAAAACAGCAGATTATTTTCAATCTTTGTTTCAAACTTGATTATCAATCTACTTTCTTTGTTTTCCATCATTTCGTGGCCATACACCTTTTCTTGCTTTTCGAAAGTCTTTTTTTGATGAATTTGAAAGTGTTTCTTTCCTGACTTCTTGGTCAGTTTCTCAAAGCTCTTTTGTTGCTTTTGGATCGTTTAGTGCAATTTGAAACCCCTTTTTGTTCAAGTTTTCATTCATGTCGAATTGGTAACTTACAAAGTTTCCTTGTGCTTTCCTTTCAGTATTTGAGTCTTTGGTTGCATTTTGAGTGCTTTTGGAAAGTTGTTTTCATTTCTTCTTGAAAAAGAAAAGTTCTTTAAAAACATTGTTTTTGCTTTCTTTTGCCAAGATTGATTTTAGTTTCTTTTGGTTTTTGAAAGTGATTTGTGATCTTTTTGATTAGTCCTTGTTTGAGGAAGATTTTGTATTCAAAATTCATATTCTTTTCAAACACTTAAGTTGGCTTATAAATAATTGCTTTCTTTTCTTTTTAGAGTAATCTAGAATTTTTTATTATCATGTACACTTAGCATTAGATTAGTTTTGCATTATTAAAGCATCAATAGCCTTTTTAGTTTTTGCGAGTGTGAAGTCTGCTATAAGAAAATAAAAGGAAACAAGTTTTTTTTGCTTTACATAAGCTTCTTGGAACCCAAGTAGAAGTTGCCTTTCATTGAATAACAAACAAGTGCATTTCATATAAGTTAGTTTTTCATTAATTTCTTTTGCGTCATACAAACACTATCAGTTTCATTTCCATATTGTCCCTATGACTTAAAAAAACAACCACTTAAAATCAAGCGCTTAATAAAATAATCTAGAACTTTTGGTATTGTCATCAGAATACACCAACAAGTTTTAGGTTTATTTATGGCCTTGGATTAGGCAAGAGGAGAGTAAACTCTCCAAGGCCACTCTAAATTGTAAAACATATAAGTATGATTAAAGAGTGGAATCCAATAACGTTAGGGAGACCGGGAAAGCTCTGTGACTGGGAGTTAAGCATGAGGGTTTGTGAAGATAAGGATGAGAGATACCCCCTCTCTTACTTGTTGGATCTTACCTCGAGATTGATCTACCCGACTTCTGATGTGAGTTGGTGTCTTTAGTTGCCTATCCTAGGGATCCACATAGGTGGTTGCGGAGGGGAATCCCGTGGAACTTGGGGTTGATGTTGCATCACGTTCAGCAGTACTTCTAGAGGTCACCCTTGCGAAGCTTGGGGCCTTGCATCGGCAAAGGCTATTGTCTAGAGGTCAGTGTAACTACCTTTGATACCTTCGCTAGTAGACCTGGGGCGTAATTACCCCAATCTATTTTTAGAAGGCCCTTATTTTTGACTTTCTTGTATTTTGGTGTCTGGTCCTAATCACACGGAGTGGAAATAATTGGAAATTGTTTGATTACTGATCTCTTTATGGACATTTTTAGTCTGTGTTTTGTGCTCCTAGTCAGCTTAGCTTTCAAATTTTCTTGAGTATTTAAGTAGATCTTATAAAAATAATTCAAAGTGGTTGACCGACCATCTCGACGGTCTCGGAGACTTCGTTGGCTTTCACCTATGATTCCATAGCCTTCTCCTAGAAGGCGTAGGAGCGATTCTGCCAGTGGCAACAGGCGCATTGGAGATTGATCCTCCGCTTGAGACATTAGTTTACAAGATAGACCTGGTACTACTACAAAGTTAGAGAAGAACACACCAGTTCTTTCTCGAGTACTCTTCCAATCGGAAGATAGTATTGAAGTAGAAGAGCTTTTAGAGTTAGTTGTGGCTCCAAATTCTCCTCTCCCTCATGATCATCCAGACATATTGTTATATGTTGGAACTCCGACTTGTAGGCCTTCAAGCCCAGGTCCACACACATCTATCCCTTCGATGACCACTGCTGGAAGCATGGCATCCACCACGATTTCTGCAAGCATGAAAACACCCATATCTGTGCAAGGGGGAGCAACTATTTCCATCTCTTCTATATCCTTATTTGTGTCTACTGCTAGCACATCCTTATTTGGGTCTACTTCCATTCCGTCGATGAGTGGAAGTTCTCAAGCTAATGCGTCCAGTTTTGGATTTTTCACTTTTGGAATGCCCTCTCAAGATATTCCTTCAGTTCCTTTGAATGTACCATCAACCACCTCCACGTCCATGATGAGTGGATCGGCTTCTTTTCAAGGTTTCCCATTTGGAAGTGGTCATATACCACATTCCAATCCGACAGTAGGGTCTATGCCTTTTCCTTTCACAAGTCAAGGCAGCAATCCCTTTCAGAGTTGGAAAAACCCTGCGGTTAGTGGGATAGGAACTGGGAATTTGTTTTTCGGCCAACAAGGGAATGTGTCATACTCCTCAGTCAATTCATTTCAAATTTTTCCACCCTTGGCTAACACTTGGAACCTTTACTAGGGGCTATCAGCACCTTAAAATACATCGTCAGGGAGAAACTTTACCGGTTACGGAGGATTTTCGCCTGGAGTTGGTCAAACTCTGAGTTTTGCTAGACCACAAGGGTCACCTTTTGGGCCAGTAGGTTCTACCACTTACTTCAAGCAACTTGGTGCCATTCAAAACCCAGGTCATTCTTTTGAGACTTTTGGGAACCCCGCCCCATCTGGGTGGAATCCCCAAGGTCCTCCACGACTTCCATTTCTGGCCACGCTTAATCTACCATACTTGACTAAGTTGACAAACGATCCAATAAAGTACAATCTGGCTTGGCCTCTAGTCCCAACTAAACTTCCATCAGATATTCAAAATTCGAAGGGAAGAATGGTGAAGACCCGGGTGACCATGTAACCACGTTCTATTTATGGTGCTCAGCCAACTCCATGATCGATGATTCAATCAAGTTGAGGTTATTTCAGCACACCTTAACAGAAAATGCGGCTAAGTGGTATATAGAGTTGCCAGGGGGCACCTTTACTTATTTCGCCGATTTGGCTAACACTTTCTTAAACCATTTTCAGTTGCATGTCCGATATGAAGCCGAAACTGAACTTCTGGCCAATTTTCATTAGGACACAGCTACTCACATTTTAGATCATATTCAGGAATAGAGATGAAGAAAAAGGTTCATCAAAGCCGAAATTCCACTTGAATTCCATCTCGAATGGTTTTTAAAATCATTGCAACCTGAAATCTCCAAGGATGTTTCTATGTCTGGCGTTTATTTCGAAGAGTAGGCTATCTTTCGCGCCCAGCACTTAGAACTGATATATTCTCAATCTGGGACTCTTCAAAAAAATTTACCTGATGCTCCTAGATCCACGGTTGATGTAGCCAAACCAAAGCCAATCCCTCACATTGATGGTATAGTTGGATTGGTTGATGCAATTACGGTGAACCTTTTGAACCAATTGCAGCAGTTGCCTCTACAAACTGCTTCTTCTAATCGGGTTGCACCGTCTACTCCTTCGCCTTCCCAACCTTCTTCCATAAACATTGTTCAAGCCTCTAACTCCAAAAGAAATCAACAATCCAATGGAAAGAAGAAGGGACGAGGTAAAAAATCAGGAAGGGAAGGGTAATGTGAATAAGCCCGGCGATGGTGTTGATGAGGGTAGAAATGAGTCTAAGAAAAAAGTTAAATTTCCATGCAAGTTATGCAATGGAGATTATTTGACTCACCTCTACCCCAAGATTCGGGATGCTCAGTGCTTGTTAGTGTAGCGAGGGTCTTCTAGCTCCCAAGCTGTCTTAAATATCTCTTTCCCCCAAGGGCAGCAGTTACTTGTTGGCGCGAACTAAAACCCTGGTACCTTTGTAGGGGGCAACCAAGAAGGGGAAAATTCTTAAATTGTTTTCATGATGAGTTCTCAGGTCAATGTGGCTACACAGTCACATTATTATGGTGAAGTAGAAACATCTAAGGATAAATCTATTCCTAGAACTATCGACCTGCTTCATATTGAGCGACCCTCTGTCGAGTCTATACCTCGGATACCAAAAGTTTCTGCTAAGCGCGCGACTATTAACCCTAATGCTAGGGCAACCCATAACTACTCAATTGTAGAAGATTTGGCTCAAATTCCTTGCATTATGTCTACTTTAGAGGTACTCCGTCATGTCCTTCTCAACAAAGTGCTTTGCTTTCACCAATGGGGGCATTTGATCCAAAAAATTCTTTAGCGCTCACTTTTGATATGCTCAATGTTAAAAACAAACTTCCTCATCATATGTCTTTCCAGATAAAGTCTACTTACTGGAAAAACAATAGTTTTTGGACAGTTATAGATGAGGGAGCTTCCACATGCGTAATGTCTATGTCATGTTGGAAGGCAATTGGATCACCTTTAGTTGTTCCTTCACCAACTCCCTTAACAGAATTTGGTGGTCATTCTCATAGGCCACACGGAATTATCCCAGCTTTCCCTATTTGTGTTGGAGGGAAGGTCATTAATATTGAGGTAGAAATCGTTGATGCCAACCTGGATTACAACCTCCTATTGGTAAGAAATTGGATTTATGAAATGGACACCATAGTTTCAACTTTGTTTCGTGTCCTTTGTTTTCCTCACGAGGGGAGAATTGTTAAAATTGATCAATTAGATTATTATCTGGGTGATTCTTGTAACTTCAGATTCTACCGTCCCATTGGTGGATAATACTCGTCAATCTATAGATAATTTAGGAGTAGGGATGTATTCTTCCTTGATGGGTGTATTTAATCTTCCCCCTCCTACAGCTAGAATTGATACAATTTCATCCTCCAAGGAGCCTTTACAGAAAGAGTTTGTTCGAACTCATTATTTTTCGGATCCTGGGACCTTACCTTCATCTACAACCACATCAGATGAAGAGCAAGTGGGTTGAATAGCATCTCCTATGTCTGCAGCAGAACTTAGATATGAATTTATAAATAACTCTACAGATGACCATCCCACTCCTTCTTCAGAGGAGTTAGATGGTGATGTGGCTCCTTCTTGGACCCTAGACTCCACTTCTACATGGGATTGCTTAGATATAGTTTTTCCATCTAACGAAGCAATTTTCGAAGCAATAACGATTGTAGATCTACCAT
This sequence comes from Pinus taeda, assembly GCA_000404065.3. NCBI lineage: Eukaryota > Viridiplantae > Streptophyta > Pinopsida > Pinales > Pinaceae > Pinus > Pinus taeda. The sequence continues at coordinate 34,891 of APFE031447544.1, read as the reverse complement.
TGGAAGATTTACATCATCATCCATATTTTCGTCCTTATTTGCATGAAGTCAAATCTAGGTCCTCCAATCTTCTTACTAGTGATGTTTATATAGTGTCAAACCCTTTGGCTCCAACACATTTATCTGCCAAAGGTCATATATTGATTGGCTCAATAATTGTACCTGTAAACATCTCTAGGAACAAGCTAACAGAGTGTTGAGTATGGAGCATGATTGTTTGGAGGTATTTGTCTCAGTTGGATGTATACCCCAGGAAGTTTGTACACCCCTCCACGCGCAGGGGGGGTGCTGGGTCCCGGGGGGCCAATCCCCCCCGGCTGGGGGGTCTGGGGGCCAGCGGTCCCCTGCGGGGGTTCGGTGGCAGCACCCCTGAAGCTAAAAACAGAAGTAAAATTGCCTTGTAAAAGTATAGTAATTTCTAGTCAATTTGGGTCATTCATTAGGCAGATGATTTAACAGTAGAACTTATGTTTAGTTTAGGGTTTTTTGCCCTAGAAGGCAACCCCTCTCTTTGTATGAGGGAATTATATTGCGTCTATGTAATATATGTGTATTCTCCGAGCGAGAAGCAGAGAGGTGAGACTGTTAGAGAAAACAGAGGATATTACAGCGGATCTGCTGTAGGTTGTCTCTCTTCATTTTGCTGGATAATAGAAAGGAAGGACTGGCTGTTCAGGGTGGACGTAGCCAAAATTGGGTGAACCACATATATCTGTGTCTCTCTTGTTTTATGCATTTTCAGTGTTTACATTTCTGCAATATTTTATGTGTTCCATTGCTCCATAATATATAATTTCTAACACAGAGCCCCTTGATGAGCTTTACCTTAAGAGGCATTTTGCTTAGGTTTCGGCCGAGCAATTACTTCTTTGTATATATTATATTTTTGTGCATATTTAGTGGGACATGTTGTGATATCAATCATTCATCAAGTTAAAAACAAACATCAAACATTTGGAACTGTATATATATATCATAAAATTTCCTGTGTGTACATAAAGTGTTCAAAAATAATATACAAAATCGGGACTAAATGCCCATAATCATGTCTAGTCTATCTAACGACCTAGCTCAGGATGAGTGGCTAAGAAGGTGACTACTACATTGACCACATGCTAAAGTATGCAAACCCAGCCTCATGGTACTCCTACCACGCGGCGCTACATCTCCTCAAGTAGGTCTTCTATGGCCATCATCGGTCTCACCAGGTTTCTTTAGACTGCATACAAGACCCTCTCTATATCAGTAGTCGCCTCTTCGGCACCTCTTCCGCGACGCCTGTGTCGTGGAAATTCGTCTGGTCTTACCGGACCCAGATATGGAACATGATCATTACGTCAGTATTTTAATCCCATCAAAAATATTTCTAAGTTCATTTTCATATTAAAAAAAAAAAAAAAAACAACAACAACAACAACAAAAATCTTAAAAATTGATAAAAACTTAAAAAATTGTTACCTATCTCTCCCCATGCTGCATTTGGTGGAAGCACCAAATCTGGATCTCCTCTGAAATCCATGCCAGCATAGGGATCATCATCCACAGTGATGATTTTTTGTTCCCACCAGGAGAAGAACTCATCATCAAAATTAGTCCTCGGCACATCCCCGCCTTCAAGGTGTTTCATCAAATCGGCCCACCTACCCATCCAAGGATCTCGGGGCTGCTAATGGAGACTGATACCTTGGAACGTAACCCGGGCACCTTTTCGAAGAAGAAGGAGCATAAAATGGTACCGTATCCAAAATTCTTGGTCTACCTTTTCTGAATGGAGGACAACTGGCTCTTCATATTGGTAAGAAGAGGTGTATACCAGTGAAAAAAAGTGGTGAGGCACTCCACGACCAAGCTCATGGATACTTGTAAGCTTGGTGCAATGAGGACGATTTGTTTATCTTGGCTATGGTCAACAGTAGAATCCTCAGGGATAAGCTCTCCACATGTTTTATTGGAATCTGACTTCCAATTTTTTCCGGATGCCCGGGAATGTAAATGTGTATGTAGTCTGCCACTAAAAGACTACCTCGTGTCCGACCCGTTGAATGTACAACTTTTCCTCTCTGAGAGAGACCAGTGATAAAGTAAATATCCTCCACCTCTATCCTTAAAGGCATCTAATCAATCATAAATGAATCATCTTCGACACTGCAATAGTGGATTAACATTTCAAGCAGACAAGTGTTGGCCTTCATGTTGGGCATTTTGAAACATTTCAACAAGCCACATCCCCTCAATGCATCTAATGCATGCTGATCATTCATAACTTCATTATCAATTGTAGTATGCTCCCTATCTCTCCATGTGATTTTCATCCTCAAAAAAAATTGAGTTTCAACAGTTAGATTTTTGTATTTAAATTTCAAACCGCATATACGAAGGTCCCTTTCACACACAGTCGCATGTAGGTCCTTCGTATATGTGGGTCGATAATATCCAACCCACATATATGCCACGTTGAAATTTTTAACATAAATTCCTATGGTTAAACTTTAATGAAAATTTCTAAAAACAATCACAAAGTAATGCAAGCTTAAATTGAGGGTTACCTGATGATTTTGATCCAATTTGAACAGTCCAATTCTTTAGGGGGCAAGTTTGCCCTTTTTTCTCCACAACTTTTGCTCTCAACACAAATGACACAAATGGTGAGTCAAAAGGACATTTTATAGCTTTTAAAATGTCAAATTTTCTCAAAACTTGATTCTTTTGTCTCATGAATCTTCTAAATTGTGAGCTTGGATTGTCGGGAATAGGTTGTTTTTTAAGGACATTTTGGACGCTTCTTTGAGATTTCATTTCGGTTCCATGACTGCTGACCTGTCATGGTAGGTATCGTGATTTCACACCGAGGGGTGCACTCCCTTCATTTCTTTGTAAATCCAAGCGAAGGCATCCAAATGTTCCCTTAGCATGTTGCACAACTCTTCTTCTTGGTGTATAGAAAGAGGGGTTGATTTTCAAAGTTCTTTCAGGGTCAAATTCTATTGTCTTGACAACAAGTAGGGTTTGAATCAGCTAATCATAGATCAATATGATGGTTTCTCTTGTTTTCTTTTACTACTTCCTCTAAGGATGAGGTGTTGGGAGTTGGATTTTGGAGTATGTGCTCGATCAAATAATCTTCATCTAGTTGTCTTCCTCCAATGGCAGCTTCTAATGTATAGATTCGGGTTGAGTAGATTTCATCTTCTTCCTCCTCTTCTAGCCATAAAGGTAAATTATGTTCTAAATATGGCTGAGCAGGAGGGTACAAGACCAACTGCTTGGACAAATGCCCATCTTTTATAATCATATTTCTAGCCATGCAGTTGATGTAGGCATCACAATTGGCTAACCAAGGCCTCCCAAGTATGAGAGGATAAACATTAAGCTTGGCCTTAGGCTAGAGAACTAGGAAATCTGCAGGGTACTCCCAAGAGTCAATGCAAACCATCACATCCTCAACAATCCCCTTAGGGGCTACTGTGGAACGCTTTGCAAGTTGCAAGAATGTTGTGGTGTTTCTTAATGAACCCTAGATATTTAGCTTGAGCATGGTGTCCTTATTCATCACATTAATGGCATCCCCAAGATAAATCAAGGTGTGTGGGACAATGGTGCCATTGATGTGCACATCTATTATAAGGCTTCCAAGGTCTAAATGCTTTGGGAAAATTACCTTCCCTAACATTAAGTCAGATAATTGTCCAATGACATTAATGGTAGGGGTGTCTCTTTTTCGCCTCCCTAGATGTTAGAAACACTTCTCTTTAATTAATTTGTTGTAAATAAGTACATCCTTAATGGCTTGGAGAAGTGGAATTTTGACATATATTTTTCAATTCACCCAGAAGTTAATTCTCTTCTGGGGTAGGCTAGACTGGATGAGTTAATCTTTCAGGAAAAGGTGGTGGATTCACTCTAGGCATACTTTCCTCTCTTTCCTCCTCACTCTTTCTAGGTAGAGATGGAGGTCAGTTTTCCAGGAGCACTCTCCCAAACCTTAGGTTGATTTCCTGAATTTCCACAACATAAGAAGGGTGGTATGTCTCTCCATTGTATACCTGTTGTGCCTATCTGTTGTTTGGATTCAGATTTGGTTGGGCAAGCAACTAAGGTTGTTTAGGTGGAACAGGATGTAAAAGCTATGGTTGAGTAGGAGGTGAAGGCAATAAAGCTGGAGCATTATTGTATGGGGGCCTCCACCCTTTGGGTGGTGCATTCCACTGAGGCTGTCGAGGAGTATATGGCTGAAATGACTGGTTGGTTGGCTGGGAATGGTACTGAGGTGCAAAACACCAAGGAGAAGGTGTAGACCAGAAGGGATGAGCAGGGGGGGCTAGGAGGGAATGGATGTGTTTTGGTTAGGGTTGTAATATGCATAGGATGACCCTTGCATGCCTTGTTGGTATAGTCGAGGCCCATGAGTTCTCCTTTGATTTATGTAGCAGAGTTATTCAGTCAAACCCTTCAGTTCCCTAAAACACAACTTTTAGTCCAAGTAGAGAAGGGCACTTGTTTATGGAGTGGTTTTCTTCATAGATCGAGCATATTTCTATAAAGCTTAATGGAAATTCATTCCTAGGATGCCTCCTTGTGCATCTAGGGAAAAAGCTGGGTAATGCTCTCTCTGCTTCCTCCTGCTTTCTCTTGATGTGCATAGTGTCCATATGTAGGGTGACAGTTCGCAACATTTCACTCTTGAAATCTTCTAGCCTATTTCCAATTTCGCCTTTTATCGATGTGTTGGAGGAGGATGAGTTGGCCATTAGTTGACTACCTAGACCCTTTTTCCTAGCTGCCCTAGAATGATCCTTAAAGACAATCTTGATATCTTCATAGGGTAGTTGGTAGATGTCCCCACATGTTAGTAGGTTTAGGGTATCCAGAAGATCTTCCCTTACCCCTCTGAGAAGGACTAGCTTCAGTGACTCAGGGTCATGTGTGCACCTATCCCTTTTGTAGCTAAGTTGGAATATTTCCTCATAATCCTCCAAGGATTCATCATACCCCAATGTCATTCTAAAAATTTCCTCTTTAGTGTCTGTTAGGATTCCAAGAAACTCTCCTAGGTTGTAGCTCGGAGATGCCTGGTAACATATAAATTCAACTATTCTTGTAGGTTTAGTGGAAGGAAAGATTGTTGGGTTCAAGCCAGATAACCACTTCTACTTTGTTTCACTCCAGACATGCATGAACACCCTCAGACTACAAGGCTTTAGACCACCAATGCTCACAGTTTGAGGTATTAGGTGAATATGGAGAATACTAACCACACCAGTAGATGCAAAAGACCATGTGACGGCCGGTTGCAACTAGTAAAGAAACCTGTGAATCTAATCTATTAATGCAAAGACAGGATGACATCTCTCCTGCATTAAATAGGAAGAAACCTGGGAAACCTATTCAATGATGCAATCAATGCTTTAACACAGATATGATAACAGTTATCTAGTGCTAAAGACCATGAGCTCAAGAATACAGCATATCAGGCACAAGCTTAGAATAAGAACAAAATGGATAGTGAGCAGTTAACAGCAAAAGAAGCTTGTATTAGTTGAAAATGAAGACAAGACGCTGCAAGTGACAAAATATCTACAGTCTCCAAAATTTGAACCTTACATCAAATTCCAACCTTGATTACATCTTGTTTATGAGTATTTATAGATTTACATTACAAGGGCACTTGGCCGCTCAGGTGTGGAGGGGTCATAATTGACCACCAACTGCATTTAACAATTTGATGGAGTCTCAGAACGTGTTTGCTTGCTTCAGTGGGTAAATTTGATCTGCTTAGGTGTTGTGTTGTCCTCTTAGGCGGTTGGAGTGCTCGTACTAGTGGAGTCCATGACTGATAAATTCAGTTACAGGGTCATGTTTGTCCTTTTCTCCCTTGGCCATGTTGTCTGTTAAATATGGTTGTTGGGGGTTTGTTAATGACTGATAATGGTGGAGCTGGTCATCTCCTTCTTCGGGTAAACAGAATGGTTAAGGACATGGAATGCATGGGTGAGTGGACGATTTGCATGGTCGGGAAGAATGGTCGTCAGATCGCAAAAATGGATGGCAGAGATGGCTCAGCGGAGGCTATCGGCTGAGGTGGGAGTGGGGTGAATCAGGGCCATTAGATCTTGGGTGGACACATCGAACGGTCATCGGGTGATGGAGTTGCACGGGCGTTAACGGGCAGAGCAGATTGGTGAGGCGGTAAACGGTATTCATCGCACCGCTTTCGGACCCTAAGTGGTAAATGCCCGAGGTCATGCAATTCCATTCAGTGACCGACACGTAGCAGCAGATGAGACAGAAAAAATACTCTCATTGTGTATCGTTCGATTAAGTTGCTGGCACGATGAGAGCGAAGGCCATGGGATCTTTATGGAGATGATCTGGTGGTGGGGATTCGTAGAGCAGGTCTCCTTTATCGGGCGTGATGGAAGCCATTGGATCGGAGGCGGGTCGATCAACGGTGGGGATTCAACGACGGATTTATGAGCACGCAAGGTCATATGGGTGAGGTTTTATGGCGAGTTTTGACTTTGTGTTTAGAAATGGGGCTAAAAGGGACTTTATCGGATTTCAGAGGGTTTAGTCAGGGAATGGAAAGGGTTTAGGGATGAGCAGGGTGGAGGAAAAGGGAAGAATGATCAATGTGAGATTTCCTTTGAACATAGCCAAGCAGACCATGATCCTTCCTGAGCTTAGAGAATAAGCATTGCACAACAAAGCTAACACTGGCTCCTTCTAGGGATGAAATCCTCCCTGTGAGGTTTCAAGAACCGTAGACCACTGCCTTTCATACAAAAACAATATCAGAAATATTTCCTAGTGTTCCATTGGGCATGGAGTCTAATTAAGCCTACACTAAAACTTGTAAAAGAACATATTTACAATATTGAGGCTTGAAGGCCTTAAACAACATAAACCTTCAAAAACCGCCCATTCACCAGGCCATCAAAAAATGTTGCTCCTTCAATACTTTGCAACATGAAAGTGTTGTTCCCCTGGATCTGAGAAATGACAAATGGACCAGTCCATAGAGTATCGAACTTCCCATGATTTCCTTTCTTTTCCTTCAGTGCATCCCATTTGAGCACCAAGTCCCCAACTTGAAAATGGTCCATCTTTGCCTTTTTTTCAAAGGCTTCCTTGATTCTCTTTTGATGTGTTGCAGACTTTTCAATTAGTTGGTTTATGATTTGATGTACTTCAGCTAAGTCACTAATTCTTTTTGCCATTTCATTTTCCTCATTTTGATTTTCCTGCAAGAATTTAGCCACAGGGAGGGTCAACTGGATTAGGAATACAGCCTCAATGACATATACCAGCTTGAATGGAGAATTCCCTGTGGACTTCTTGGTGGTTACCATGTCAGCGCAAAATGCAAACTTCAGCTTGGAATCCCAGTTCCTTTTGTTAAACCATTACCTTGATGGTAATATGAGGTGGAATGCACAAGCTTAATACACATCGAGTCACACATGTCCACCAACTCTTTTGCCCTGAAGGTTGTTGCATTGTCTGTAATCAATTTATGTGGACAACCAAACCTGTTGAAGATGTTTTCTATCAAGAACTTCATGACCACATGGTGATCAGCTTTCCTAGTAGGGATGGCCTCAATCCATTTAGTGAATTATTCAGTGGCTACTAAGATCCATCTGTGTTGGCCACTAGAACATGGATTAATTTATCCTATGAAATCCAAACACCACTGCTGGAAAGGGCCACTGGCATGTATGGGCTTCAATGGTAAAGGTTTCAACTATTGTTTTCCTTCAAACCTTTGGCACCTGTCACAAGATTTAACAAATGAAAAGACATCAAAAAACAAAGTGGGCTAGTAATACCCAACTCTGAGGATTTTGTGGGCCATGGTTTTCCAGTAGTGATGTCCTCCACAGATGCTGGAATGGAACTGATGCATGACCTCCATAGATTGTTCCTTGTCTAGACATCTAAAAAGGATTCCAGATGGATCCCTCTAATAGAGAAAATTTTCATGAATGCAGAACTTGGTTGCCCTGAGCTTAACATTCCTAGTTTGTCTTGAACTAAGACCTGGAGGAACTTCTAGTTTCAGCAAAAATTGAGCTATTGTAGAATACCATTCACAAGAAACTAGATTTTCAGCCAATGACTGGTTCTGTCCCACTGTTGCTTCTTCTGTCTGTCCATCCTCTGAAATTGTGCTTATCCAAGTCATGTCCAACATCCTTCAATTTTCTTCAGCCTTTAGCTTGGCACGGCCCTGACCTCTGACAAGCTTGGTGGGCTTTAATTCTATGTTGAATTCAATGAGCTTTGCAATCCATTTATCCCTTCTTCCATGAACATCTGGTTGCATTAGTACATCTTTTACTGAAGCAGAGGGGACATATGCAATCATCTTGGAGTGAAGAATGTATACTCGAAAAGCTTTTAAAAAAATGATAAGAGCATAAGCCTGTTTTCCGATGATGTCATACCTTAGTTCAACATCCCTTAAGGTTTTTCTGAAGAATGCTATTGGATGCTCTGAACCCTCATCAACTTTCTACAATAAAACTACTACAAGGGTGTCACTGGAAGCAAAGGAGAAGATATGGAACTCCTTGCTATAATCTGTTCTTATCAAAGTTGGAGCTTCCATAATAGCTCTTTTGACGTCTTCAAAAGACCTTGCTGCATCAGTCCACTTGACCTCTGATCCCTTTTTCAGCATGGAGGTGATGTGTTATACCAATTTTGCAAAATTAGGAATAAACCTCCTTACAAAATTTATTTTGCCCAGAAAGGATTGGATGTCCTTCTTTGACCTTGGGATAGACAGGGTCTATATTTCTTTCACTCTTTCTGGCTCAATTTTGACACCTGCAATAGAAACAATGTGTCCTAGCAGTTTTCCCTCTTCCAAAGCAAACTATGACTTCTTAGGATTCACTGATATCCCAAACCTCCTACACTTCAGAAACACTTTCTTCAAATGCTGCAAATGATCTTGATGGTTGCTGGAGTATAATGTTATATCATCTAGATAGATAAGGACAAATTTATCCTTCTCTCCTACAAATGCTATATCCATAGCTCTCTAAAAGGTGGCTCCAGCATTCATCAGCCCAAAATGCATCTTGGAGTACATAAAAGTGCCGCAAGGAGTGGTGAACGTAGCCTTTTTTTGGTCATGTGGATGTACAGGAACCTGGTTAAATCCTGAAAATCCATCCAGGAAAGACATCACTTTGGCTCCTAAGACTTTCTGCAGCAAATGCTCCATTTTGGGCAAAGGATAATTGACTTTTCTGGAGCATTTTTTCAAGTTCTTGAAATCAACACAGTCTAATTTCCCTGCTTTTCTTCCTCACCACTACCAAGTTAGCTACCCACTTTGAATACCTCAAAGGAACTACGATTTTGGCAGCTAGCAACTTCTTGATTTCCTTTTCAATCAGAGGGAGAAGCAAAGGATTTATGGGTCTCAGCTTCTACTTGAAAGGAATGGTGTCTTTCTCCGATGGGATCTTATGCTGGATGATCTTTTTATCATAAGTTTTGAGGTCATTGTATTCCTAGGCAAAGACATCAGCAAACTGCTTCATTAAGGTGCAGTACTCGAAACTTTGGGCAGCAGACAAATGGGTGGATAGGTTTATATATTTTGGATGATTTGGACTCCCTATGTTATGCCTATGGACTTGGTCTCCTTTTTTAGAAACCTTATGGGGCACATCGTTATGGTCAAACAGCCTCTCTAGAGGCACTAGCCATTTTGGTATATGGTTGTTAGGCAATTGAAAAATACTGTCTTGGCCAATTCTGTTCTTTAGCTGGATTTGGAGAATTTCCTCCAAGGTTTCATTCTCTTGATCAATTTGCATTTCAGATAATTCATCAACGACTTGAAGAAACCTATTTACTTCATCATCATCCTCAAAAACTTTCCATTTCTAGACATTATCAGGCAAGGATGGTTTATATTTTATCTGGACTTCATAAACCAACCTAGGGGGCATGGGAGGGATGAACATGCTAGAAGACATGGCAAGGGAATCAGCAAGCTGATTTTTTACTCTAGGGATATATGAGATACAAAAACTAAGAGAATCTTTGAGTCTCCATACCTCATCTCTGTATGCTTTCAGCGTCGAGTGCCTTGCTTGGAATGTTTTGTTCGCTTGTTGAATGATGAGATCAGCATCTCCAAACACCTTTATATCTTTGATTCCCATGTCTTTGGTAGTGTTTAAGCCCAATATCATAGCCTCATACTCTGCTATATTGTTGGTGACCTGGAAAGTCAGCTTAAAAGACAGATGTGTGCTTTCTTGTTTTGGAGACACCAGCACCACTCCTGCTCCTGCAATTTCCCTTGAACAGGCTCCATCAAAGAATATCTCCCAAGCCTGTGTCCCTTCTTCTTCCATGGCCTGGCCTACCGCTTTCTTGAGCTGCACTGAGGCCCTATGGGATTCTTCAATTTAAAGAATACATGCTCCAAAATCAGTGTCTACAACATAAATGGGATGATTAGTGGGATTCTTCTCATCTCTGATGATATAGGCCAGTTGGGCTTCTCTGTACAGTCTTCTGCTCTCTCCTCCAAAAACTGGGACGGTGGCATAAGATAAGTCATTTTGTAATGTCCCACCCAACCTATTAATCCACCCTCTAGAAAGTAGCATACCAAACTTGGGGGGACATCTGCTACCACAATATCCATCATCATGCTCTTCATGGGCAGCTGAGTTAGGGTGATAGCCAAATCTTTGATTAACCCCGAACATTTCACCTTCCTTGAATCGAAAGAAAATAAATCATGATAAGGTCTGGTAATGTCAAGGCCTAACTCTTCCATGACAGCTTTGGGCATCAGATTATGGCTAGCGCTTGTGTCCAGCAGACAGTTGTGGAGGGTTTTGTCATTAATGGTCAAAGAGACATAAAATGATGGGGAATTGTTATTGGCAGGTTCAGTCATTGGGTTGAGCACAACTGCAGGTTTATCATCTTGTAAGTTCACATAATCATTGGATGCTTGTGTGGCTTTCAGCTCAGAATCAAAGGCATTGGCATATGTGAGTTTAGCAGAGGTGGGGGTAGGCTTCACTTTAGCTGGCATCTTGTTATACATACGATTGAATCTTTTATTAAAATCAAACAATGGCTCCCCTTTTTCCCTTTTGAGGTTTCCAAACTCGGTGTGGTAATATAGAAGGTCTTTCTTATCTCCCCAGTGCTTTAAAACACATCATCTAATGCTTCAATGTCTGCTATAGACCTAGTGGTCAGCTCTCTAAACCACTTTCTAGACTCTCCATCAAAGCTTTGGATAAACACTGTCATTCACACATCATCTTCATTGATATCTAGGTTATCAACATAGTTATAAAAAGACTCAAGGTGTTCTTCAGTTGTTACTCCCTCTGTACCAGTGAACTTAAGCATGTATTTCTGATATTCTCTTGCAGGCATGCTGTTCAAAGGAACAGGTAGGACCAAGGGTCCATACCTAGCAGCTATGATTTTTTCCATTTTGGTAGGTGCTTGTGGGCCTGCCATGACTGGGGTAGATGGAAGGGCACTGGCAGTTTGAAAAGTAGGGAGCTGAGAAATGAATGACAAGGCTAAAGGAATATGATGAACTGGAGGGGGGGTTTCTTTGGACTGAGATCCAAAGGGGAACTTATTGAACAAGGAGCTTTATGAATCTCTGAGAGTATTTCTTCACTGATAGTGCTAGGCTCTATATTTTCAACATGTGCATGCTCAGTTACAAGCCTTTATTGCAGAGATACATAAGATTGTTTAGGCTTACCTGATCCTAATGCTCCTTTTTGTGATTTATTTCTTTGCTTGACAATCTTCTCAGGGTCAGGCACTAGGTCAGCTGGTGATTTCTGAGGATTTATCCGAGTATGTCTCACAAACTGAGCCAGAACTATAATGTGGAGTCGCCAAGAGGTTTGGCCTCCAGTAGAGTCACCAAATAGATGATTACACATTTTGTGTCCAAACTTTGTCTATCATCAAAGCTGGATATGTGTTGTTCTCCCAGGGAAGTTGAGCTTCAATCTCCTCTCCCCGGCAACAGCGCCAATTATGTTAGGATTCCAAGAAACTCTCCTAGGTTGTAGCTCAGAGTTGCTTGGTAACATATAAATTCAACTATTGTTGTGGGTTTAGTGGAAGGAAAGATGGTTGGGTTCAAGCCAGATAACCACTTCTACTTTGTTTCACTCCAGACATGCGTGAACACCCTTAGACTATAAGGCTTTAGACCAACAATGCTCACAGTTTGAGGTATTAGGTGAATATGGAGAATACTAACCACACCAGTAGATGCACAAGACCATGTGATGGCCGGTTGCAACTAGTAAAGAAACCTGTGAATCTAATCTACTAATGCAAAGACAGGATGACAGCTTTCCTGCATTAGATAGGAAGAAACCAGGGCAACCTATTCAATGATGCAATCAATGCTTTAACACAGAGATAAGATGATAGTTATCTAGCACTAATACCATGAGCTCAAGAATACATCATATCAAGCACAAGCTTAGAATAAGAAGAAAATGGACAGTGACCAGTTAACAGCAAAAGAAGCTTGTATTAGCTGAAAATGAAGACGATACATTGCAAGTGACAAAATATCTATAGTCTCCAGAAGTTGAACCTTACATCAAATTCCAACCTTGATTACATCTTGTTTCTGAGTATTTATAGATTTACACTACAAGGTAACTTGGCCGCTTAGGTATGGAGAGGTCATAATTGACCACCAACTGCATTTAACTGCCTGAAGGAGTCTCAGAATGTGTTTGCTTCCTTTAGTGGGTAAATTTGATCTACTTAGGTGTTGTGTTGTCCTTTTAGGTGGTTGGAGTGCTTGTACCAGTGGAGTCCATGACTGATGAATTCAGTTACAGGGTTGTGCTTGTCCTTTTCTCCCTTGGCCATGCTGTCTGTTAAATATGGTTGTTGGGGGTCTGTCAGTGATTGATAATGGCAGAGCTGGTCATCTCCTTCTTTGGAAAAACAGAATGGTTAAGGATGTGGAATGCATGGGTGAGTGAATGATTTGGATGATCGGGAAGAATGGTCATCGGATCGCAGAAATGGACAGCAGAGATGGCTCAGCCAAGGTGGGAGTGGGGTGAATCGGGGCTGTTAGATCTTCGGTGGACACATCGGACGGTCATCGGGAAATGGAGTTGCATGGGCATTAATGAGCAGAGTGGATTGGTCGGGCGGTAAACGGTATTCATCGCAGTATTCATCGCACCGCTTTCAGACCCTAAGCGGTAAATGCCTAGGGTCACGCGATTCCATTCAACAACCGACACGCAATGGCGGATGAGATAGAAAAACCGCTCTCATCACGCGCTATCGTTCGATTAAGTTGTTGGCGCGATGAGAGAAAATGCCATCAGATCTTTATGGAGATGATCTGATGGTGGGGAGTCGTAGAGTAGATCACCTTTATCGGGTGCGACGGGAGCCGTTGGATCCGCATGGGTTCGATCAACGGAAGGGATTCAACGAGGGGTTTATGAGTGCGCGAGGTCATATGGGTGAGGTTTTATGGCGGGTTTGGACTTTATGCTTAGAACTGGGGCTAAAAGGGACTTTGTCAGATTTCGAAGGGTTTAGTTAGGCAATGGAAAGGGTTTAGGGATGAGCAGGGTGGAGGAAAAGGGAAGAATGGTCAATGTGAGCTTTCCTTTGAACATAGCCAAGCAGACCATGATCCTTCCCGATCTTAGAGAATCAGCATTACACAGCAGAGCTAACAGTGTCTTTGGACCTGCAGTAGTCCCGATACTTATTGTTGAAGTTGCATCTGAGCCCAGGTTGTGATGTTATCCCCACGTAAACCCATGAACCAGCGCAAATTTGCATCCTTGAGAGTGGATGGGAATAATTTCAACTTCTGATCATTGGTGGTGTAATCATAAGTTCTGCATATGAGAAACTCAAACAAGAAAGTATCTGGATCTTCTGAGGTCAGGCCATGGAAGTGAGGAAGATCAAAGGGGATTATGTTTTTCTTATTGGCATCCCCATTGGTTTCTCTGATGGGAAAATCACCCTCAATTCTTTCTCTATATCCTCTTTCATTCCTATTTTCAGCCATTAGTTTAGTTGGAATGGGTCCTCCTTCTTCTTCTCCCCATGTAGGCTCTTCAAAAATCTTTGGTTGTTCACCTAAGGGGTCTTCCAATTCACAACCACCGAAGAAGAGGGAAGGTTGGTTGTTTGAAGTGGTGGGGGTATTTGGTAGAAATTTTCCTAAGTTATCCCTATTCCTACGAGGCATGAAAGAAGTGTTTTTGTTTTGTTTTGTGTTTTTTCAAGCTTTGAGACTAATTGAAAAATTGAAATAACAAATTGAATGGATACTAACTTCTGATCAAATCTCACTTGCAGAATGGAAAAGAAAGCAAACCAACTTACAATTACTATTGCAAAAATGAAGCTAATAGCAGAATGAAAGAGATAATAAATGGAAGAAAGAAATAAGAAATTACATCTTACTCAAACACCTCCCCAGCAATGGCACCAAAAAGTGATGATCGAGTATTGCAACAAGAATGTTACAACTCCTAGGGCTACCAGCTTTACTTTATCAACCCGAGGTTCGTACAAACTTGGAGGTGACAGTGTTGTATACACAAGCAGATGTGATGGGTCTACTTTTTGTCACTGCTACGCTAGCGATAGACCACTATGGTTTCTCAAACTAACCTTCTACTGATTCAGAAGAAGTTTGACTACCAATGAAGAAAGGGGAATATTTCACTAATTGGGAGAATTGGAATATTGTCTACTGCAGTGAGGAAAGACTGAAATCAATGATTTAAACACACGACTCATCTAACTAATTTCTAAGAGATCTTACTTCAGAAAAGTTCTAAGCTAACATGTGTGTAATCCTAACTGTCCTAGACATGCAATCTAAAATAACCAAACATTATATTGTTGCTCATATGAATGAACACAAGAACTCTTTTTTCCTTTTTGTCCTTTTTTTGTGAAAATGTGAATGCTAAATCTTGTCGGTGATGTGTCAGGTGGGTTAGATATGGTGATGGAAGGTCATATGGTTTGGGAGTCAAGTAGGGGTATTATCCTATCTTCTTGGATGCTTTTTCCACAAATCGGCCTCAAAACAGGCCACTATAGGTCGTCCTACAAGATGTCCTAATGCTTCCTACAGGATGTCCTAATGCTCCTACAGGATCCCCTGTATTCCTACACGATCCGGATGAGAGTAATAGGAGTGATTTTGAAGGTGGTATATGGCTTAGGGAAGGTGAATTATGGAAGAAATAAGGCAAGGTGGTGGCTAGGACTTCCTCCGAGCTCAAACCAAAGTTTGTAAGATCGCTGGATTTGCTCAAAAAACTTGGAAAGTTGTTCTTATGGAATGATGAATTGGTTGAGGGACTTGGTGGCATTTTGTGATCATGGATGGATGAGATTAGGCTGGGTTTGTTGGCATGAGATCTTCTTGCACTATTGAAACTCTTGCAATACATAGATTACAGGCATTTATCTATGAATCATATCAAACAAGGAAGATTTCCAATCAACTTAAAAAAACATAATTTCATTATTTAGTTACCTAATTCATGCATGGAGATACTTGCATAATATTGTCAAACACCATGAGATCTAATACAAAGCTAAAGATATCAGAAATGACAATCAAAACCTATTCTTGAAAACTGAAAATATGTTGGCCCAAGTAGCAGAAAACCCTAAATTTCATAAGAAATCAGAATTATGTCTTTTTGGGGTTGAATAGGATTTTTTCCTCAAACCATGGTCCCTGAAGGGAGGAGTGAGGCCAAATCCACCTGCTATCAGCCTTTTTGGTATTCCTTTACCTCTCTAAAATATTGTTGAAGCTATGCACAAATGGAAGCAAACTAACCAAATTTACCACTACTTGCAACAAAACAATGCTAAAACCAATTCAACACTTAATCTATGAAATAACCTAAACATACAAGTACAAGAAGAGGAGAATTTGTTGCTAGGGTTGGGCCCTAACCCAAGAGATTCAGCCCTCTGATTTAACTCAGTGCTAGATCAAGGAAATTCTCATTCTCATTATTATATAAGAAAAATTACATAACAATGTTTTGCCACAAAGCTTGAACTCAAAAATGCTTAGTGCTCTTACATAAAATAAAAAATAAATAAATAAATAAATAATAAAAAAAATTGAATCCTAATGAGGCTCTAGGCCTCCTTATTTATACAACTGAAGTCTCCAACAACTTCCTTAAATCTACGGAGGTTTGGCTCCCAAACTCAAGATGAACTCGCTCTTAATTGTCACTGACTCGGTTTCCCATGATCTCCATGACTCGGTTGCTTGCAACTCTGAGCTAGTGTGATTTCATTGAGGAATATTCAAATGAGTGAGGATTTAATGAGGAAGATCTATCTCCTATAATATCCTTGTCTCATTCGAGTTTCTACCCTTAATTAGCCAAAATTGCCATGATTTTCTCTCGAAAACCTGCAATCAATTCACATTAGACCACTAGACATACATCTTACTTTTACTCATCTCATTAAGAAAAATATAATTAAAACATGTAAGGAATTATGAAGAGTTTATTTTAATAAGCTTGGAGGTGTATTAACGTCCATATAGTTACCCAATGATGAGGCTCATCATAGGCTAGCTTGATCCAGCAGCAGCAGAGCCTTCCTTAGTGTCCAAGACTATTACCTTTGTAGAAGATGAAGTTATAGCTAGTGATGGATCCTCTAATATCAGCTGAAAACCCGGCTGGTCTAGCCCTGTTTCCACTAGCTTGGTTACAAAATCTTCTTATTCTTCAGGGTATTTACTTCTATCCCTTTTATTTATGTGTTCTACTTCCATCTCAGTATCCTTAGCTTGGTCAATGGTCTTCTTTGATGCTTTATCCATTGTTATTGGGGATTCAATCTCCATTTCGGCATTAAGAGGCCATGAATCAAAATTAGCTTTCCTTTCAATTTCAAGACTGGGATCATGTACGTAAGATTATACTTTTATATTTTCTCTCCTTCGGGTAATGACACCCTTGGGATCATAGTGCAGGTGCCTCCTTTGTCAAAATCCATTGTTTCAAGTAAAGCCTCAACTATTTTATAAGCTTGTCTTGCATTCAACACAAAAGGACCCATTGGCCGTCCCATTTTAAAGATATATCCCTTCTTTGCAGGAATGAAGTGGAGCAGGTCTACACTGAGGATTTGTCGAATAAATTCTAGGGAAAAGACTCTCATGGGCATGAACACAGGAAGGTGGTAGGGACGAAGCTCACACCCATAAACCCTAATCTTCGTGTAATTCTCATAAAGGTACCAATCCCCTACCATAACATCTTTGTTAAGTTAGAGAAGCTCTTTTTCTTGAGGGAGGATTATGGGTGGAGAGATCCCATGGATAATCATGTATGCAATGGCCATACAAGTTGAGATGAAATGGGAGTACCCACCAATGTTGGGTCTTCTCCTGATGGAAATATTCCAATCAAAGATGGAATTCATTTTCTTGTTGTGAGGAATCATGCTAAGACACAAACAATCGAACTCTTCGACGTGGGTGTACATAAACAGGTAAAACAAGAGTGAATAATAGCGGAAATAAGAAGTGGTGGGAAACTAATGAAGCTGGAAGCATATGGCCATAGACAGGTAAGACGGGATATCGAGTAAACAACCAGGCTGCATCATTTGGTGTAAAAATCCTAGGACGGCCTTGTTGGTCATCTAGGCACTGTCTTCCCCAATAAACACACAATTACAAACAGAATGGGCTGAACAATCTCACTGAAGAGGATAGCTAACAAATGTTTGTCATCGGGCAAGGATTGCACTCCTGGAGCTATGATTTTCCTCAAGAAGGATTGTAGTTCTTCAAGGGTGAGAATAACAAAATGATGGGTTAGGGTAATGTCAATAAATGACTGCATCATAGGATATACAAGGAAAATTAGGGATTTCTGGATCAATTCGGGGGTTATTTCAAGTATTTTAGTTCCAGAGGTGGAGATGAAGTAATTCTTCTCGTCAAGGTATGCCTCAGTCACCCAAGAAACAAATTTCTGGAAGTGATGGACTAAAGGTGTGGTTTGGAAATACAAGTCAGAATCAATAACTTGAAAGGTATCTTTCCCCCTTATATGGTTTTTGAATATCTCAAAGTGAAGGTCAACGAGGTGGTAAGCACATTTTGGGTCTGCAATTTGGCCCTCAGTGTCCATTAGGGGTTCAAGGTTGGAAGAGGACTTGACCTCATAGGTTTTGGTAATTTCAGGCACCGTTTGTTTCATTTTAACAAGAGAAAACCACAAAACATAGGTGGTCGTGGATAATGGGTTACCTGGAGCCCGTAGGAGTAGTTGAAAACGACGTTGGGAGGAAATCCTTGGGTGGTCTGGGTACTCGAATGGGAGGTCCTGTGCAAGTGACTAACAGGGATAGTTGCATTGAGAACTGTAGAGTAACTTTTGGAAAAGGAGGTGGGAGCGAGGCTACTTTTATAGCAAGGAGGGCCACATGGCATGGTAATGACATCAGGAATGAGGTGGTACATGGCATGTTGGGATTGGTCAGAAAGGAGGGCAAGAGAGCGAGAGCGAGGATCGTTAATTTACCTTTACCTTCTATACCACGCTCGCTTGACATGTGGTACCAATGGGGGAAGCCCACCTGGCGGGTGGTCCCCACTGTACTTCGACAGGTCGGACCATGGGCGGATGAGTCCATCTTTCACCCCTAAAATGGATCCAAGCCATAAGATCGCTTCTTGACCTTTCAACTACAGGGAGCTCTTGTGGGTTAACCTTCGTGCAAGTCCCACCCTCCGAACTAGTTATGGAGCACTATTGATCTGCAATGAACGATGATTGTTCTGGGAAGTGCATGGTTTTTAATCCCATCTTGGACCGGTATCGAGCCACTTACCTGCTTTGTTTACAGTTAGTTCCAAACCCCAGTGGGAACCATGTTTCACCTTAAATTATTTTTCCTTGTGTGTTTGGTTCCGAAACTCCTTCCTTGAGTGTGGTTTCCACTGCAAATTTAGTTCACGCAACCATAGTTTCAATCCTTGAAAATTTTAAGGCGAGGGATAACAGACTCAATTCATGTTAGTTATCCTTTTTAAGTACCTTTTTCAAGTAATTTGTACAAACCCTTATTCAAATAGTATTATTGGCATAACTTTCTATGGAGGACCAACCGCATGAGTGTTTCCACTAAAAATAACAACATAGGCATTAATGACTATATAGAAGTTCTATGTTATTCTCTAAAATGTTCCATCTCACTTCACACTATAGTGCTAATGGCAAAGGGACTATGGTGAAATATGTGCTTCAAAAAATCCAACTTAAGAAGTGAAGTAATGTGCTAATAAATAGACTCATGTACCATCCATCTTCACAAATTCAAAATATCGTTTATATATATATTTATAATATTTTATATATATATGTATGTATGTATGTTTGTATGTATGTATGTATGTATGTATGTAGTATGTATTATGTATGTATGTATTTATGTATGTATGTATGTATGTATGTATGTATGTATGTATGTATGTATGTATGTATGTATGTATGTATGTATGTATGTATGTATGTAATTTTTTAAAGGAATTTGGAAGTACAAGAAAACTCGTTGAGGTAGTAACCAAGTTTGCTAGCAGTGGGCCATGCTTGTATGGTACTAAGGAAAACCTGTCAAAGTATTGAACATGCCTACTGGTAGCGGGGTCAAGTAAAAGGGAGATATAAAACAGATCAGCACAACATTTACCTTAGGAAGGACCTTGGTCACATTCAATCACCACTAATCTTATAGTCAGAGCTAAGAGAACTAAACTCCATACTATGGATTTCAGAGAATGGCCCAAAATTTCTTATAAACATAATGTTTTTATGTTCTCATTTCAAATATGTGGGAACACTATGGGATGTGGGACCCCTAGAAATTATTTTTCTTTTCTTACAAAATATGATTTATTATAACCTTGCTATGATAAAAGGGAATTTTTTATTAAACTAACAATGATTGAGTATATTGTTCAAATATTAGCTTTCATGTTCCGCATACATTCACACACCTATGTTATTCAATCATCATAATTTCATTATTTTTATAAAAGGGGTTATCAAACAGATCAATCATTAAACCAAGTTTTGAATATTTCAAAAAAAGCAATCTCATATTTCAATGCTTAGTTCTAGCGGCGACCACATCATTGTTCGGTGTGGTAAGTTATACATAGGTATGTACTTCATCCTTGAATTATTATTTGAAATTATGATTATGTGCCCTTTTCATCCCTGTTGTGCTTTATTTCACTATTGGCTGAGAACGATAATTAAATTAGCTAGGGGGGATGAGGATGTGATGTCACAGAATCTTTCTCGTATCAATCTATATGCTTTGCCAAAATTTGAATGTTGTTACTACAATTGTATTATGAAAGTCGAGAAAACAACTATACCAACTTTGGCATCCCACAAAAGTTTGTTGGTCACTTTTGAACAAGAGTGAGTTGCAGTCACAGGACGAGAGGCCATTCAATATGTTATGAGTTGAATCAACTACGAGCCACAAAGGAGGCACATAGAATTTTGACCCGAGCACAATGGGTTCGATATTTCAAAAGAATGCAGAGCTTTGATAAGGAAATTGCACTAGAATTTATGCACAATTTGAATGATGGAATGACAGTGGTAAGAAATTTTCAGGTTCAGGTAATCAAGGAAGCTATAGCCAAAGTAACAAGGCTAGCAGCACAAGGAGAAAAATGGTATGAGCCACACTCTTCGCTACAATATGCATCTCAGTTATTTTTAGAAGGTGAATAATTGGTTATGAAGGGGAAAGGTTTGAATCCCAACTTGCTTCCAGAACCATGGAAAGATCTAGTAGAAATCATTCAGGGATATATCACATGCAACGGCAGGTTCAATGTGGTTTGAGATCGCCACTTGAAGTTGATGGCCCACTTAAAACAGAAGGTATCTCTTAACATTTCTTTATTTTTGAAATATTTGCATGAAACTGCTCGTGTAGTTAAGAAAGCAAAAGAGCCTTATGTAATCGTGAGCCACCATGGATTTATCAAGCTTCTAGTTTTAAGAAGCTTACAATAGGTCCAACAAACTTGGGAAAATTTTATTGGGATAAATGAAGAACCAAGGGATGAACAAAACAATAATGAAGAAATCCCTCTAGAAAATGCCCAAGAAAACCCTAAAGCCACAATTGGAAGTGAAAACCCTGAAATAACAATTGAAAATGAAAACTTGGAGGGTGTAGTTGAAAGAGATAATTTTGAAAGTAATGTTGGAGGAAATGATGGAGAAAATTCAGTTGATCGTCTATATCATGAGCAACTGAATTCTCCCCCAAATGAAGAAGAAAAGGGAAGAGGAAGCCCTACAGTGTAGGCAAAGAAAATTGTTGATGTACATGAAGCTCCCCATGATCCAAAATGGATCTTAAACAACCCTTTTGAAATACTTCAAATATGTTAAAACCACAGAAAACAACATCAGGGTTAAATCGCAGCAATAAAGCATTGATATCGCATCAAAGAAAGCCAAGCAGTGTTAACGAGCCTTAGCCTCAAGAGAAATGTGATAGCGATACAAGCGAAACAACATGAACCATTGGTCGAGCATGCAGATCAACGGTCCAGATCAACTACCAATATCGCATCACATGGAACCAAAGGGAGGACTTAACACATGATGCAAGCTTAAGCAATATGTGATGGTCGTTTTATCACATTACAATGAACCAAGGGAGAAGAATCGGGACCCATAACTTAAAGACTCGCGATGAGTGCTTCCATCGTAGCCGTTGGATGGGCTAAGGAGATCAATGGTGGATATCACTTCGCAATATCGCATCGCGGAAATACAAAGGAGTGACACTCTACGGCATGCGACATGCAATAAAGCGGACCCGAAAGGATTATATACATAGTTTCATAAATTTTGAGTTCCGATAATCAATTTTGTTGTTAGGATTTCTATGTATTTATTTGTATTCCGATAATATTTTATATAGACCAAATATGCATTATATCAGGGATTTGTGTGAAGGAAGACCGAAGAGTCGGTTTCACCACGCCCGCCAATCCTTTCGTTTCTAAAAGGAGTTCTTTGTGCCTTAAGCATTTTGTTTTAACATAACGTGTCCAACGCCAAAAAGGGAGATGAAGGGACAAAAGCCAGGAGGCAAAGAGCCCAAAAAGGAAGGTGAACGGACAGGGTCGAGAGGCTTAAAAACCACTCAATAGCATAACAAAGGGGGGTAGAGAGAGAGAGCAAGAGAAAGCAGAAGACAGAGAGCAAGAGGAAGCGGTTGTGTACTCTTGTAGACTTGAGGGTTTCGAGTAAACCCCTGTTGTTTTTGTCAATGTTGTGTTGAGACTCTGTTTGAGCTCACACTTGTAATATTCTGCTCTTAAAGACAATCTAGAGGTAGACACTGAAATCTTGGACCAGGAGACGTAGCCAGGGGGTCTGGTGAACTCCTTCATTATTTTGACTGTGTTGATGTGTGTTTATTATGTTTTATAATTGTTCGTTGTCTATATTATTCACAATATTTTCGATCGTTGCACTAAATAATATATGCATTCCTGCACATGAGTCTGTAATACCTTTTCTTCTTGATTTAGTATCCATTTTCGGATCAAGTTCTATCAGAGCATTTGGTTTTGTTAAGGTTAGACAAGCTTATGCTTGATTTTGAATGCTAACTAGATTAAAGCTCAGACTAGGAGAAGGAGAACTTGTTGAAGCTAATCCATAGATTGGAAGAGTCTATTCTCATAGGAGAATGGAAGAAGAGGCTCCATTGGGATCAGAATCTCAATTTATAGAAAGTTTTATGACAATCCGAGCTATGGTGGAAGAGATGTATCTGGAGTTTAAGAAGGGTCGAGGTGAAAGCACTGCAACACCCAAACCAGAAAAAGGAGCAGAGGAACCTTTTCTAGTTGCCCCTCCAGAAGGAAAAGGGAAAGGGGAAATGCCTCCTCCACCATCTCCTCCATCATCACCTTCATCATCCTCATCATCTTCCTTGCATAACACTAGCTCTTCTAAGAAGAAGAAGAAAACTTCCTTAATCAAATTAGATGTGAAGTTTGATTTTCCAATTTATGATGGAGAACTCAATGCAGAAAAGCTAGATAATTAGATAAGACAAATTGATGTATATTGTAGGGTACAAAATTTTGATTCAGAAAGAAAGAAGATTCATCTCGCTAGCCTTCGACTTGGAGGAACTGCACTAGTATGGTGGGAAGGCAAGACACAAGTTGATCTGCAAAAACATGGTAAAATCATTTCTACCTAGAATGAATTTGTTTCTATTATCAAAAAGCAATTCTATCCTTCAGCTTACATGCAGAAGGCAATGATGAGTTGGCAAACTCTTCGTTAGTTGAAGGGTCAAAGGGTACGGAGTTATACTCAGGAATTCAGAAAGAGAGCTTTAACTCTAGGTATATCATTAGACTCACCTAAGACTTTATTGAAGTATATAGGTGGTCTTCATAGCTATTTAAAGCATACTATTCTCATGTTTAATCCCACTAGCTTAGATGATGTATCAGTTCAAGCCACACATCTAGAAGCTAGAGGTAAGAATGTAAACCCAGAGGTTGGGGGAACATCTAAATATTCTGTAAGAAAGAGCAAGGAACAGAAGAAATTGAAATGGAAGGAGGAAATCAAACATTGTAAAAAAGGATAAACCTTCATGTACTCATTGCAAGAAAGAAAGACACGATGAGGCACACTGTCGGTTTTTGCATCCAAAACTGAAACCTAAGAAGTTCGGTGGAAAGGAGAAGAAGAATGTTGCTGCTATTCAGCAAGACTTGGGATCAGATTCAGGCGATGAAACAACAGTTACAGCCACAGGTATTAAAGGTAAAGATTCTGAAGCATCCACAAGTAATTCTGCACAATCTGTTGATAATGAAAATAATGAGAGGGAAAGAAATGAGCTTTTTCGTATTAGAGTGATTTCTAAGCATAATAAGATTGATACTTTATTTAATCACAAGTAAATTTGATTTCTGTAACAATTGTAAAGAAGTTGGGATTACAAAAAAAACCTCATGAAAAGCCATATCCATTAGGTTGGGTGTGTGATAAAACAAAGCTACAAATAACGAGACAATGTAAACTTAGGTTTTCTATGAGATCAACATTTGTAGATGAGGTTGAGTTAGACATAGTTCCATTGGATATATGTGGTATTGTTTTGGGAAGTCCATACTTGTATGATAGAAAATCTATTTTCTATAGAGCTGAGAATAAGTATCAACTCACTAAATATGGAATAGAATATATTGTAAGAGCTCATAAACTCAAATGCAACTATTCTCTCATAAATTTAGGGCAGATGAAAAGAATTGTGAATTCAAGTAAGCAGTTTTTACTAATGGTTGTAAAGGCAAAGGATCCTAAAAAATCCAATGCATTTGAAGGTTGTGATTCTAAACAAAAATTTGATTTAGTTATAGTTGTTTCAAAGTATGATGTTCTATTTCAAGAACAAAAAGGTCTACCACCCAAGCAAGAAATAATACATGATATTTATTTGCAGCAAGATGCTCCATTACCTAATATTGGAATGTACAGGTTGTCAGCTTTAGAGAATGCAGAGATAAAGAAGTAGGTACAGGAGTTGCTCGATAAAGGGTTTATACGACCAAGCACATCACCATGCGGATCTCCAATTGTGCTAATGAGAAAGAAATCTGGTTCGTGGAGAATGTGCATTGATTGTAGAGCACTAAATAAAATAACGATCAAGAATCGTTATCCTCTTCCTCATATTGATGATTTATTAGATCAATTGAAAGAAGTTGTTTACTTTTTTAAGTTAGACTTGCGAAGTGGTTATCATCATGTCAGAGTTGCAGAACAGGATGCATGGAAGACTGCTTTCAAGACAAAGCAAGGACTGTATGAATGGTTGGTTATGATTTTGGCTTAATTAATGCTCCTGCTACATTTATGAGAGTTATGAATGATTTACTCAAACCATTTATTGATGATTTTGTAATTGTTTATTTAGATGACATTCTTGTTTTTAGTAAGACATGGGAAGACCATGTAAAGCATGTAAAGCAAACTTTAGATGTTTTAAAAAAGAAAAAATCTCTATGTAAAACTGTCAAAATGTGAATTTGGCAGAACATCTTTAAATTATTTGGGTCATATTGTAGGGGGTGGTGAATTGAAGATAGATCCCTCTAAGGTTGAAGTCATTGTGAACTAGCCTAAACCCAAATCTACTATAGAAGTTAGGAGTTTCCTAGGGGCAACACAATACTGGAGAAAGTTTATTGCTAACTTTTATTTGATTTCAGCTCCATTACATGCTTTAACAGGATTGAAAGAGGTGTTTAAGTGGGGAGGCAAACAGCAGAAAGCCTTCGACACCTTAAAATAGAAAATCAGTACAGCACCAGTAGTAGCACTACCAGATCTTCAACATCCATTTGAGATTGAGACAGATGCCAGTGACTATGCCATGGGAGCAGTGTTGATGCAACACGAAAAACCCATATGCTATCATTCTGAGACATTTACTTCTGCAGTAGTTAATTATCCCATATATGATAAAGAATTGTATGCATTAGTACAAAGTGTGAAAAAGTGGAAACATTACCTAATGGGTAAAGAAACAACCATACATATAGATCAACCACTTCAATATTTGCACTCACAAGCTAAATTGCAGCAATCAAGACATTATAGGTGGATGGCTTTTCTACAGCAATTTCATCTTTTCATCAGATATAAGAATGGCATACACAATAAGATTGTAGACATGTTATCAAGACCAATCATAAATGCATCTACTATACTTAAGCATAACACAATAATGCATGAAAGTTACATTGAACAATATGCTTAAGATGTAGATATTAAAAATGTATATGCAACTTTAAGTCATGGCAAGCAAGTAGAAGAATTGGATTATTATGTAAAGGACCAGCTCTTATATCATTTGGGAAAGTTATGCATTCCACAAATTGAAAGAGTTAACATAATCCGAGAAGCACATACTTCCCTCATATCAGGTTATTTTGGTGTAAATAAATAGTTGCACAATTGCAAAGTTCATGTTATTGGCCAAGAATGCATGAGACAGTTTCTAGATATATCAAAGGATGTACAATGTGTGCTACAAGCAAACCAAATAATAGGAAATTAGGCTTGTACACTCCACTCCCAATTCCTTCTCATCCTTGGGAAAGTGTTTCCATGGATTTTGTTGGGGGATTGCCAAAATCTGGGAAAGGTCATGATTATTTGTATGTTGTTGTGGATAGGTTCAGTAAAATGTGTATTTTGATACCATGTAACAAGCAGGTTACAGTTGAACAAATAGCAAAGCTGTTCTTTCAGAATGTATGGGTTCATTTTGGGTTACCCACTTCTATTGTATCTGATCGAGATTCTCGATTTGTTGGGAATTTTTGGTCAAATTTATGGGAGTTGATGGACACCAAGTTGAAGAAGAGAACAACGTTTCATCCACAAACAAATGGTCAGACAGAAGTGGTCAACAGGACAATGATCCAGTTGCTCATAGGTTATTGCAGTAAGCATCCCAAGCTTTGGGATGAGTATTTGTGTTATGTGCAGCATGGTTACAACCGTGCCAAGCACTCTTCTACTCAGAGATCTCCTTTTGAGACTTCTTTTGGTTTTATATCAAAGTCTCCATTAGATTTTGTCTTTGGTAAAGACATAGCAATTGATGGACACAATGATGTGGACAAAGCAACCAAGTTCATTAAACAAATCCAGGAAATTCACCAGGCAGTATAGGAACAACTGGAAAGAAGTCAAGCCAAGTACAAGGCAAGACATCATAAGCATCAAGTTGAGCATATATTCCAATTTGGTGATCAAGTCTGGTTGTACATCAGCAAAGATAGAATGCAGGGGGAATGTAAGAAGCTAAAACCAATCAGGTATGGACCTTTCAAGATACTTGATAAAATTGGCGAAAATGCTTTTCGCCTTGATTTTCCAGCTTATATGCAGATCTATTCAGTCGTTAATGCAAAAAACTTGAGATTGTATGAACCTTCATTGATTGAATATCCTGAAGAGCAAAGTTAGTTGCCTTCTATTGGGGATTTGTTGCCTGAGTATCTCAATGAGTTACAGGAGGACAGTTCTGGATAGGAAGGTAAGAACCACGCGCCAAGGGGATGTTGAGTACCTGAGAGTAGGACTCAAAGGTTCAAATCCAAGCAAGGCACAATGGATAGAAATTGGACAGGTAAGGGAACCGTATCCTCAATTGATCGATGCATAAAACCAACTTTTGGTGGTCCAAAAGCTTTTCAGTGGGAAGGCGTGATCCATAATGGATCTTAAAGAACCCTTTTGAAAGTATTCAAATATGTTAAAACCACAGAAAACAACATCGGGGTTAAATCACAGCAATAAAGCATTGATATCACATCGGAGAAAGCCAAGCAGTGTTAACAGGTTTTAGCCTTAAGAGAAATGTGATAGCGATACAAGAGAAACAACGTGAATCATTGATCAAGCGCGTAGATCAATGGTATAGATCAACTACCAATATCGCATCACATGGAACCAAAGGGAGGACTTAACACATGATGGCAGGCTTAAGCGATATGCGATGGCCGCTTTATCGCATCGCAATGAACCAAGGGAGAAGAATCGGGACCCATAACTTAAAGACTCGTGACAAGCACTTCCATCGTAGCCGTTGGATGGGCGAAAGAGATCAACAGCAGATATCACATCGCAACAGCGCATCACGGAAATACAAAGGAGTGGCACTATGCAACATGTGACATGCAATAAAGCAGACCTGAAAGGATTATATACATAGTTTCATAAATTTTGAGTTTCGATAATCAGTTTTGTTGTCAGGATTTCTATGT
The DNA here is from genome assembly GCA_000404065.3 of Pinus taeda. NCBI lineage: Eukaryota > Viridiplantae > Streptophyta > Pinopsida > Pinales > Pinaceae > Pinus > Pinus taeda. The sequence continues at coordinate 6,933 of APFE031447544.1, read as the reverse complement.
ATTTCTTTGTATTCTGATAATATTGTATATAGACCAAATATGCATTATATCTGGGATTTGTGCGGAGGAAGACCAAACAATTGGTTTCATCGCTCCTGCCGATCCTTCCGTTTCTAAAAGGAATTCTTCATGCCCTAAACATTTTGTTTTAACATAACGTGTCCAACACCGAAAAGGGAGATGAAGGGACAAAGGCGGGGAGGCAAAGAGCCTGAAAAGGAAGGTGAACAGACAAGGTCGAGAGGTTTAAAAACCACTCAATGGCAGAACGGAGGGGGACAGAGAGAGAGCAAGAGAAAGTAGAAGACAGAGAGAAAGAGGAAGCGGTTGTGTACTCTTGTAGACTTGAGGATTTCAAGTAAATCCCTGTTGTTATTTTAATTGTTGTGTTGAGACTTTGTTTGAGCTCACACTAGTAATATTCTTCTCTTAAAGACATAATATGGAGGTTGACACTGAAAGCTTGGACCAGGAGATGTAGCCAGGGGGTCTGGTGAACTCTTTCATTATTTTGATTGTGTTGATGTGTGTTTATTATGTTTTATAACAGTTCATTGTCTATATTATTCGCAATCTTTTCGATCTGTTGCACTACATAATATAGGCATTCCTGCACATGAGTCTATAATACCTTTTCTTCTTGACTTAGTATCCATTTTCGGATCACCCCAACTTGAAATTTTTCACCATGATATAACCCTCTAGTCTGAAACCCTTCAACCTGAAATCCTTTAGTCTGAAATTCTTCAAACTGAAACCATTCATTCAAAACCTTTCCAATTTGATACCCTCCAACCGGAATCCATTCAATCGGCGACCTTTCATCCTAAGAACCTTCATTCTAAAACTTTTCACTCAAAATTCCTTCGACCGAAATCAGAATGTTTGACACCTACATGTCTTCAATCGAAATCTTTACAAACTAAAACCATTCAATCATAAGAGCATGTTACTAAAAAACCTAGCAGGGTGGAAAAATAGATAGCTTCGTTTTTGGATACCTTGACTAGAGGAAGGAGAAGGTTTGCCCGACTGTCTAGGTTATCAAGAGAATAGAATTTATCTTCTATGGTGTCTCTAAGATCAATTACTTCTATGGGAGAAACATATTTGATTGGAGAATCTTATGGCGAAGGAGGGGAAGTTTGTCTTGATCAGGATGAACAAGAGAAAATGGAAATAGTAATGGCCCTAGGTGAAAAGAGGAAATAATGATAGGATTGTGGTTTAGAGGAGAGAAGATGAATACAGAAGCATGTAGCCCTGAAAAAGTTCAATATTCATAGGAAATGGACTTAGATAAAGATGTACAGAATGTCGAAAATGAACAAGCATCAGAAAGGATGAACTTGGACCAAGAAGTGAAAAATGTAGAAGTGGTACAGTTACTAGAAATGGTGTAAGTTCTATTAGAATCTATGGATGTTGAAGAAGGAGCAATTGATGTGACTCAATATCCTCCTCTCAACTCATCAATCATTATGGATTAGGAACCTCCTATTGATTCTTCAACAATTGTAGCCCAGGTCTCCTCCATCGATTCTCCAACCACCACAGCCCAAGAACTCTCTGTTGATTCTCCAACCATCATGGTTCAAGAACCCTCTATTGACTCTCCAATTGCCATAGTTCATGAACCTTGTGTTGATTCTCCAACCATCATGACTCAATAACCTCTTTCCAATTCTCCAGTTACTAGAACTCAAGATCCTCCTAATGATTTAGTAGTAGCTAAAGTTCAAAATCCTCCTAATGTTCCTTCAACAACCCCTTCTGGAAGATATAAACGAAAACCTAAGTCTTGCAATTATGAGGGACAAAAAGAGGAACAAGCTTTTGAGAAAGTTGTTACACTAAAGAAGAAAAATGTTACCTTGAAAAGGAAGATTCAAGAGTTGGAAAGACAACTGGAAGTTGGTAAACAACTTCACACTAGTCAAAACATGAAAGTTGCGAGATAGACTAGGGCTAGTAAAAAGAGGAAAATTTATGAATACCAAACTATGGAAACACACACTGAAGAAATCATTTTGGTAGAAAATGGAGTATAAATAGACGGCATGTCTCCATACTCTCCTTTAATCTTGGAAGTTGAGGTTCAAAAATTGAAGAAGATTGTGTTCGAACATCAACAGAAGACAGTTCCTCTAAATCAATATCAAAAATTAAGCACTTTCGTGAACTGACAAATGTAGAGTTGGAAACAGCTGCAAAATTAGATGTTGCATGGGTAAAAATTCAGAATTTACAAGGGCAAGTTCAGAAGCTAACTCAAGAGAAAAACGAAATTTTGCTTTATGATTCAGGATATTATGGCTTGTAGGGCTCTAGCTTGTAGTTATGCTTTGTTTTTAGTAGAGAAGTAATTTATACTCAAAATTCAAGTTGTGCAACATGGTTTTTCATATGAATTTAATAATATCCTAGATTTTATAACCGTCTTTCATAAAAATGTGAACCTATACAGTATATTTTATGTGAGTTGTATATGCACAATTTCTTGTTGATGGAGCAAAGGGATGAAAACATTGTCCCATTCGTTGGAGATGTTCAAATCCAAGTGTTAAATTTGGACAACTAGGTCCAAACTCCATGTTCTGATGCTCAGATTAAGAGGCTAATATTTTTGTTGGATTCCTCTTTCTGAGAGGTCTAAAATCCATATAAAAATAGTCTTAATCCGATGAGCAGAACTTATATTTTGAATTTTTATGTCTTAATAAAT
>APFE031447538.1:0-17944 GCA_000404065.3 Pinus taeda | reverse complement strand
CATTGATCTTTCTTTTCTATCTTTTTGTTAGCTGGTTTCATAACAATCTGCCTTCTAGATCATTCTCACCCATATTTTGATTAATACCCATGAATATTTTAATTTCCCTAAGTTTAGACTTAGGAACTCCATTAAAAATATTATTTTGTTAATAAAATACAATCCGGGTAGAATTTCACCAAGCAGTTTCTGAATTCTTTAGAACTCATGTGTCTTAGCCTCTCCACCAAGTTTCAAGGCTAGAACACATCTGATGCTACCAAAAACTAACATTCAATACAATGGTTCTCCTTCAAAAAATGCATTTTCTTTTGGTTTTGACACAAATATCTTCCTGTTTCATTACAATGGTTTTCCTTCCCCCTTCCTTCTTGAAGAATTATGATTTTTGGTCATTACATAAGATGCACTTTTGCATAATATTACTCTTGAGACATTTTGTTTTGGTTTATGATTTGTCATAATATATCTATGTGTACACTTGGTACACTGTGTGGGAAATTCCAGTAGGTCCTAACAACCATGCTTATATAAACATAGTGGGTGAAGGCAAAGATTGAGGTGATATGTATGGTTCCATCTGTGTGTATTTAAATTCAAGGCATCTTGCATTATTTGTCATCTATGTAATCATTAAGCACATTGTAATATGGGTAATGTAATATGGAGAATAACTAACTAAATTGTTGAAATGTATAAGATGTACTTTTGCGTAATATTACTCATAAGACATTTAATTTTGGTTAATGCTTTCTCATATATATCTTCAATTGTGCCCCTCTACAAGAGTTATTCAATCAAAATAGACAAGAAATATGTCGACAACTCACTCCATGGGAAGATGTGCAAGTCAACCCTCCTTCACATGCATGGATATGTCAGTTACCCAACCCCCCAAATGGACACTCTACAAGTGAATGCAATAGATCATGTGCAAATAATCCTTCTCTAGTGAAAAGTATACAATATATGATGGACCATATCATTTTGTAACTAAATACAATGTGCCAAATGCAAATGCTAAAATAGGTGCCCTTAATTAGCATAAATAATGTGTGTAAATGTTGTACCATGAACCCATTTGCCCCCAAAATAGCTGCTGGTTTTCAAATCAGTGGGTAAGGTAGGTTAGACATTTTTCTTTTAAACACCTTTAATCTCCTCAAATAGGTTGATCTTCTTCTTTCTATGACGAAGTACTGCCTAGGGTATCACTTATTATGGTTGTTCCTATTGGAAGATTAAAGTAATGCTGCAGGTGCTTAATTTAGATCAGATTTCTTAGTGTTTTACATCCTCCATACAAGATCTGTAACCTCCCTTTCAAGTGCTAATGCATGTAGGGTTAACCTGGAACAAGTAGATTTGAAACTGGTCTCATAAGAAGACCAATTCAAGGGCTAACTATAGCATAAATAATACCGTTGTAGGGTGTTACGTCTATGGTTTCCTTTATATAGTGCAATTCATGGGCTAACTATAACATAAATAAAATTATTGTAGAGCGTTACAACTATGGATTCCTTTATATAGTGTTGCATCCTCCAGCAGCCTTGAATGTTTGATATCAAGAGGAAGTCCATTTTGAAATAATCTCTTGCACTATGACTAACAGGCTTATGGGCACTTCCAATGTCCAAAATCCCTGAACATAAGTTTACCACAAATAAGCTCCTTATGAGTCATAACCTTTCATTTATTCTTACACCTCAAAATAGATTAGGGTTGACCAACAAGGCCAACATAAATTCATGGACATTTTTTTGCCGGGAATGGATTGCTTTTTGGCAATGTCTTATTGAATTTTGCTTTTGTTTTGCAATATTTCTTTGTTCTTGCCTCAATTTTTTTTGCATTTGAGATGATGTCGCATTTGGTGTAACACCTTTAAAATTTTTGAATGTTCCTTACAACATTTGCTCTTTGTCTTTCAACTGTGACAAATCTCACTTATACATAACTATCTTATGGTTTCTCCTTTTTATTTTTTATTTTTGTAAATTCCAATCCCATAATGACTCAAAACTTGCACTATGGTGATGCATCAACAAAATGTTTATTTTACCTTTTTAGAAAACAAGGCTGAATTTTAGGCCTAGAGAAATATTCTAGACCCGCAAATATAGGTGTACAACCCTATAATAGTGGCAGATTGGTGTTGAAAAGAATTCCAAATTGTTACCTTGGCTACTAAAACCAACTCCCTTGAAATCTGTGTAATTAGGGACATGCTTTCATCCTTTCCATTTGCTGTTGAAGGTGAGACGATGTGCAAGTTTGTGCACGGTAAGTATGACACCCAAAATAACACTAAAATTTAAACTAGGAATGATAGAAAAGGCCTCTATCATGGAGAATAATAATGCCATCAGGTTGTCTGGTATAAATGATTTACTAATTCAGTGGCCCTTTCTAACTCAGAGCCAGGCGAACCTACATGAATGTGTTTATAAATGAACCCTTCCTCTTTTTATATTATTTTTGCTAACATCACTTTAGGGCCAACCCACTAAAATTATGACTATATAAATAGGGTTGATTTGCTTAGACATATATTTCTCCTACATAGGTTAGCAATTTGCTTAGACATATATTTCTCCTACATAGGTTAGCTTTCCTGAACTCGTTTTTCTTTTCTTTTTCTTCAGTCTTGTTTTTAATCAAAGTTCAATCTTGAATTATCCTTTCAAATAAGTTGCCATGCCTATAGTCCCATTCATAGAACAAACATTGGTATCGAATTTTTCTTGGAAATGTTCTCATAATATTGTTGGTCTCTAGGTAAGATTGTTCATAAAATGTTTTGATATTTGTTTCATATTTCTTAGAACATTTTGTATGTATTTAATATTATTCATAATATTTTTTTTTTGGTGTGTAGGGTGTCCTTGGTTGGCCATCAATGCATTTTGAGGTTGCAGATCAGTGTCTCTATCTATTGTTTCTCTTGTTTTATTTTTGTTAGTTTTGTTGTTTTTTTACTATGGTTGGTTCCTATTTGGTGTAAAACCCATGTTTCCCTTGGTAAGGTTCCTATTTGGTGTAAAATCCATGTTTCCTTTGGTAAGGAAACCTATGTTGCACTAGTATATATGTAGGGTCCCCATATGTCTTTTTGTTTAAATTTGAGCCATTTTACTTTATTGATCAATTTTTTTTAATTATTGAATGCAATGCATTGTAGGTAAAGGAATGTGGAGGATTTGTGATGAAACTACTGAAATATTTTCATGAGAGGGACATTGTAGTAGAGGGCGAAGGGAAAGGTTGAGGTCAGCATTCTTTTGATGCAAAATCCATGTATGATCTGCCACGTGATCTTTCTTATGGCAAATACTCTAGGTCTGCTCTCTCCTTACTTATTTAATGTTTATGATTTTTGGTGTTTCCATAAGAAGTATTTCTAGTGAATATGATTACTCATAAGATTTTCAGTCTCCATTAAGATTTCTCATAAGATATTTTTGATCTCTGTTTCATATTTCTCACAATATTAAATGTGTATTTAGTATTTCTCATAATATTTTCTAGTCTCTATTTTTTTTGTTATTTTTGCATCCTCAAATGTGCACCTTTAGAAAAGGTTTCTAATCAAAAAGTTTTTTAATCAAATTAGACAAGAGATATGTGGACAACTTAACCCCATGAGAAGATCTGCAAGTCAACCGTCCTTCACATGCATGGATATGTAAGTCACTCAACCCCCCAAATTGATAATCTTCAGGTGAATGCTTGGGATCATTTGCAAGTAATCCCTTTCTAATGTGCCCCTTTAGAATATTTTTTAATAAAATTAGAGAAGATATATGTGGACAACTCAACCCCATGAAAAGATGTGCAAGTCAACCCTCCTTCACATACTTGGATATGTAAGTCACTCAACCCCCAAAATGGACAATCTTGAGGTGAATGCTTTGGATCATTTGCAAATAATCCTTTTCTAGTGAACAATATTATGTACTAAATACAATGTGCCATCTGCAAATGCAAAAATAGACACCCTTAATCATCGTAAACAATGTGCATATACTTTGTACCATGAACCGATCTGCCCCAAATTAGCTATTGGTTTTCAAATATGTGGTAAGGTATGCTAGATTTTTGTCTTTTTAACACCTTTAATCTCCTCAAATAGGTTGATCTTCTTCTTTCTATGAAGAAGTATTGCCTAGGCTAAAACTTACTATGCAGGTTACTACTAGAAGATTAAATTAATGCTACAGGCACCTAATCTAGCCTAATGTAGATTATATTTATTATTGTAGCACGATAAGAAACATTTTTACATTCTTCGTACAAGATCTCTGACCGTCCTTTCAAGTGCTAATGCGTGTAGGGCTAACCATAGCATAAATAATACTATTGCAGGATGACAATTGTGGATTAGTGTTGCATCCTCTAGCAGCCTTAGATGTTTGATATCAAGAGGAAGGCCATTTTGAAATAATCTCTTGCACTAAGACTATAATAGGCTTGTGGGTGCTTCCACTATCCAAAAGCCCTCAACATAAGCTTACCACAAATATGCCCCTCAACCTTTCATTTATTCTTAGACCTCAAAATAGATTAGGGTTGACCTTTTAAAGTTATGAATACAAGTAGTGCCAATATAAACTTGTGGGCGTCTTTTTACTGCGAATGACTTGCTTTTTGGGAATGTCTTATTGAATTTTTCTTTTGTTTTGCAATAGTTCTTTTTTCTTGCCTTGAATTTTTTGCATTTGAGATGGTGTAGGATTTGGGGGTAACACCTTTAGAATTTTTGAAAGTTCTTTACAACATTGCTCCTCGATTATCAATTGTGACATATCTCAAGATCTTGACGTTTGTGGTATTGCAACCCTCTTATTGTTTCTTTTTTATGTTATTTTTGTAGATTCCAATTCCATAATGACCCATAGCTTGCATTGAGGTGATGCATGAACAAAATATTTCTTTTGTTTTTATATTTTTATTTTGCTAGAAAACAAACAAGGTTGAATTTCAGACCTAGAGAAATATTCCAAACCCACAATGATAGGTCTACAACCCTAAAATGGTTGTAGATTAGTGTTACCCTGGCTACTTTAACCAACTCTCTCGAGTTTTGTTTGTAATTAGGGACATGCTTTCATCCTTTCCATTTGTTGTTTGAAGGTGAGACAACTTGCAAGTTTGTGAACAATAAGTATGACACCCAAAGCAACACTAAAATTTGAACTAGGAACCACAAAAAATGCCTCTATCAAGAAGAATAATAATGCCATCAGATTTTCCTATATAAATGATTTGCCAATCTAGTGCCCCTTTCCAACTTTGATTCAATCGAACCTACATGAATGGATTTATAAATGAATTGTTCCTCCTCTTTATACTATTTTTGTCAACATTAATTTAGGTCTAACCCCTAAAATTATGACTATATAAATAGGGTCGATTTGGTTAGAAACGTAGGTTGGCTTTCTTAACCTTGTTTTGTTTTTTTTTTCCCTTCAGTCTTGTTTTTAATCAAGTTCAGTTTTGAATTAACCTTTCAAATAAGCTACCATGACTATTGTCCCATTCATAATTAACCTTTCTAATAAGCTACCATGATTATTGTCCCATTCATAATGGTCGTTGGTGGTATCAAATTCTGGTTGGAAATGTTTTTATGGAAAAGGATTTGCCTCAATGCCTTTTAAAAAAAGGCCAGAGTTGATTCACATCTCTCGTGGTAAGAAAACTTCTCTTATAGTGTTTGACATGTGACTATCCCAAAATTATGTGATTTCTAGTGGTTCAGGAACAATTCTCTGGATAGAGTCAGTATGAGGGAACAAAGGTGGAGCATCTCCTTCATGAATGCACCATGACGTCTAACATAGAGTGAACTCCACCTTGATGTTCGTAGTTTAGGCAAGTACTTCTTCATAGGCCTAAGTTTGGGCGTGCAAAAGCCAATTAATACACCCTCGGACCTTAGCAATTACTTTGGTAATTAAAGTAATTTTTTTCATAAGATAAAAGTGTTTTTAATATAATGAAATGCAAAGGTTCTTTGCAATAGTGGAAATAGATATATCTTAATGATCAATCTCAAGTGAGGCGAGATCAAATTTCAATTGTTAATCACTTTGGAGATTAGGGTTATGAATTCAATCAACAACCTGAGCTTATAAAAGAAGAGCTAAGGAGAGGAGAAGAGACACAACAATAGTGAACACGAGGCTTGATAGGGGATTTCAGTAATTGAGTGGAGAAAGTGTGCCAGGTCCGAGGAAGGTGCAAAGGTATAGTAAGGGAGATCCAAATCAACCAAGACAGATTGAGGATAGATCTAGGGTGAATCATATTTAGGTTATTGTTGTATTTGTAGTTTCCTTAGTGCACCGTTATCCTAGTAAGAGAGGTTGATTTGATCAGGAAAAAAACTTGCATAATGTGTGATTGATATTGGTTGTACTTCTGTTGAATATATATATATTTTTTTTGTTTACGCTAAGAATGGATTTGTGCTTTTATTCAATAGATATATGATAAATTTTCTAAGAATTAATTTTCAGGGTTCTAAAATTAGCAAGGTATGATAGCTAAAACTTCGAGAAATCGATCTGAGAATCACTAGGCGCTAGGTGCGTTTAGTGATTGGAAGAGTCTACATTTGGCCAACGACTGTTGAAGGGATAGTTCTTAGTTTGCATGTTGAGAATTCAATGCATAAGAAAAAATAATTTCTGTAATGTGCGGGGCCAATGGCTCGACAATTACGTGAAGATTTTTTTTAAGAAGGTGGTTGATAAGGTGAACATGACCTAGCTGCTAACAGAGATATCAGGCACTGGAGAGAATGGTGTGACTTGAGACCATAGGGGATGTGGTAATCATAGAGGTTGAATTGGCAGTCGAAGAGGTAGAGGTCGAATGTGATGCACGTGTAGCATACTAGTCAAGTCCACAACCAAAATAGTAGTTGGAAGTTGTAAGGTAGGCCAACTCTAACATGCTATGTATGCGAGGAAGCGGAGGGTTGTTGAAGAAGCATGTATCCATCGTTGAGTTAGTGTTAGGGATGTATGGGGCAAGGAAAACCAACTGTCGAAGACAACAATTGGCGGGCTAAGAGGAAAAATCCCACTGACATCAGATCTAGCAAGGTCAACGATAGAATTGTTAGCTCGAAAGGGAGTTGCGATCGTAAAGCCCATATGGTGCCAGAGAGTCGTGTTGTAGAGGAATATAATAGTCAACCATAGATTGACTGATGTCCTAGAGGTGTTGCCGAGAACAAAGCAAATATTATACAAGGGGCATACAAGGTTGGAGAGTTGCATAAGCGTGGTGCTGGATTGTAGTACAATGAGCAGTGATGGGTGGTCACCTCTAAGAGAGAGACCATACCAGTTGACGGGTTGGAGCAATGGTGACAACAATGAAGGAAGTCGACAGAACAATCGTAGTTCTATAGTTCATATGGGAGCCACATATCAACCATAGTGTACAAAGGGTTGAGGGTGCATCTAACTTCACTACCCGGAAGGTGAGGGTTTCATTGATTCTCATGGAGAATGGCATATGGGAGTTGAACTCCAAACTCACGATGCCTATAGATGCTACAAAATTGGCCATCTATAACTAAAATGATGTGAAAGTTAGGAGAATTGTCTTGGATGTTGTGAAGGATCATGTGATTCCTCACCTATCCGATAAGAAGACAACAAGGGAGATGTGGGAGGCTCTGATGATGCTTTATTAGAGGGATAACACAAACAAAAAAATGGTGCTGAGAGAGAAACTCAAGAACACCAAGATGACCAGAGCAAATACCATGACTAATTATTCAACGAAGATCACATAGGTATGTGATGAATTGGCAACAGTTGGGGCGACCATGATAGGGGATGAATTGGTAAGGACGATCTTGAATGGATTCACTAAGCTATGGGCTTCTTTCATGAAGGGCATCTTTGCATGAGAGCATCATCCTAATTGGGAAAGGTTATGGGATGATTTTTTCCAGGAGGGGATTCACAAGGAATCTCTAGGAGGCCAACAAAAGGGTGATGATGAGAACCATTCCCATACTTGTTAAGCAAGGCAAGGAAAGAGGAAGAAAAACATAGGTGGAGAGGCTACTTCACAAACTAGAAAGAAGGCTTTGAGCAAAGTGAAATTATTTGCATGCCACAGGAATGGGAACTATGCATCACAATGTTCAAAGAGGAAGAAGAAGAAGGGGAAGTTGTAAAAAACATCAGTGTCAACAATGGTTCATGAGTTTTCATTGAAGTCTAAGAAGGGCTTGTCATTTGTCTCTTGTTTATTAACCAACAACATCAGAAGAATTGACTCGTACCTGGATAGTGGTGCATCATACCATGTGACAAGAGGCATAGGAGCTATTTAACAGTTTGATGGATAGTGGGTTTGACTTGTTTGTGAGGTATTGATGCCAAGTATGCAGTGAAGGGTGTTGGAATCGTTAAGTTCCAATTCAAGTTAGGAAGTTCGTTGGAAGTAAAGGACATGTTATATGTGCCAACATTAAAAAAACCACTAATGTATCCTCCATCCTATCTTTGAAGCAATAGACATAAGAGCCCTGACATAAGTGTATCCAATGTTTGGAGTGAACGTCTCCTCGCAATTCATTCTGTCCTTTTGGGAAAAACCTCTAAGCACGAACCTAGCCATGTACTTTTAGACGCTACCATTTGTAGCATGTTTGATCTTGAAGATCCATCTTGAATTGATCATTGATTTCCTCTTTTGTCATGATAGAATTTCCTAGACATCTTCCTTCATGATAAAAGCATACTCTTTTACCATGGCATCTCTCCAAACTTGTTGGCCTGTTGCCTCTTCATAATTGCTAGGCTCATAGTCAATGATGTCACTCATGAGTGTCATTTAATGAGGAAACTGTCTTAGTGGCCTACTCTCCTTAAAAGTAGTATTAAGAGCCTCCACATGCTCTTGAGCATCTCTTAGTGTCTACTCTAGCCATTTCAGCCTCCTCTTGACAGAGCTAGAAGGTGCTTCGTGCTCCTCCTCTTGACATGAAGACTGAGTAGCTGTTTCTAGCGTTGTTGGCCTCTACTTTGTTGATTTTTACATGGTCTTCATTAATGATAATTATTTTGATGATTTTTTCTGTTCTCATTCTTTTTCATTAATTCCATCATTCAATAATTACACATAAGACATCAACCATATAACAAATAAGATAGAAGGATCATAAAGAGACATCCATACAAGAACACAAGATATTTACCCTTAGAAAACCCACAATGGGGAAAAACCCAACAACCCTTTTCAATAGAGAATTCTTCAATTCAATAGAGACAGATCTAGGTCAATAACTAGGTCAAACCTGGTCCAAGGTCCATCCTCTACTAGACTGCTTCAAATATTAGTCTTTGCTCCTCTTAGCTGCCTCAGACTTGTACTATATGATGCCTCAAAGGTGCGAGTTTCTTTGCTTAAGAATTGTGAGCTTCTCTGCCTCAAAGTTGCGAGATTTCCTGCCTAAAAAATGTGATCTTTTTTGTCTTAGAGAAGATGAACGAGATACCTCAAAACTACCATACGAACTACCTCAGAGTTGCCTCAAAACATATGAAAAAGCTTGTCTCAAACCATCCGAAATTTCCATAGAAGATGTGAGCTCCTTCTTAGCTTGATGGAAGAACGAATTGGCCCTTTATATAGTTTTTCTTTAGGCCGAGTGGGTGCATCCCTTGTTGGAACCGATGTAACTATTTGAGAAGGCGGATTTGACTAGGAGGAAGTTGACATAACCTATTTGGATCCAAAAACTTTTAATTTGAATTTCTTTCTTTTGAAAGTTCAAATGGGACTTGCCACAAAATAATTTTCCGTAGCACTTAAAAGTATGCTTTACGAATTCATAATGACTCAGGCATACATTATGAATGTTAGAGAATCTAGTAGGTCAATTATTTAAACAATTTTCCTTATATGAATGTTGGAAAATCTAGTAGGTCAACTATTTAAACAATTTTCCTTATCCTTAATAATTGCTTGTGAACTTTAGTTATTTTCTTATTGTTCTTTATTAGATTTTCTTCATCAACCATTATCAAGAGCATGAACCATAAAGATCATAAAAGACAATGGACACAAAATATAGGCCCCAACCGAGGGCAAAACCCCAAGGGGAAATCCTAGAAGGAACTTCTTCTCTCGTATAGAATCAATTCAAATGAGAAATCCAAGACGCAAAGACCAAAGTTAAAAGCTCCTGCAAGCACCAAGTCAACCCTCCAAGAAATCCTTCCTTAAGCAAGTCAAAGTCTTCAAAGTCAACAAAATTCAAGCTTCTTTGAATTTGCTCCAGATCTCAATTTTGACCCTCTACTTCAGACCTCCAGTTCATGCCTGCAATTCTTGGCCTCCTAGTAGCTACAAAAATCCTAATTTTTGCATGTGTGAGACAATACAAGCCAAAAATCAGATTTTTCTTCTTTCTCTTTGACTTTCTTTTGTCTTCTTTGTCCTTCACTCTTCTTGTCTCCCTTTTCTTGCTTGAGATTGAACTTGAAGTGTTCTCAAATTATTCGAACTCGAAGTGTTCTCAAATGATTCGAACTCTCTTCCATTATATACCCTTCACATTAGGTCGAATGGGCCTCTCCTCGTCGGACTTTTCATTGGCAGGGCTGACTTGGCCTTGGAGGTCAATTTTATCTTTCTAGACACAAAAATAATCTTTTACATGTTACAAATTGCCCAAATGGGTTTTGTATAAATGATAATGACTCTTTTGACTCAAGACAAATATTTTCATGACTTTGACAAACCCTAGGAGCATGAAATGCATGCTTGACCTAGTTGATCAATCAAATAAAACATGAAACCCATGCTTGAAAATAATATTTTTCTTTCTTCTTTTGCTTCTTATACAAGATATACATCATAACATGAGTATAATGACAATTATGAAGACCGAAAGTAGTTACTTTTTCCAACAATGAAGATCGACCATAGTTACAAAAATCAACATCCTCAACCTTCAAAGCCTCTTGCTCCCAATCATATACCACTGATGGTATGGTAACATGTGACTTCCTCAAGGATTTGTGCTCCTTAAATCTCACATTCTTGCTCAACATTGTCTTCCCTTGTGATGGAATGTACACCTTATATGCCTTCGAAGTCTCATTGTACCCAATAGAAAATATCCTTTTGTCTTGAGGGATTCAACTTTGTCCTCTTCTCTAATGGTACATGGATATACACTAGACACTCGAAGATACGAAAATGCCCAACCTTTGGTTTCACTCCTGTTAGCACCTCCTCAAAAGTTTTATCCCCTAAGATCTTGTGAGGACTCCTGTTTTGAATATAGATTGCTATATTGCATCCTTTTGCCCATAGGAACACGGGAAGATATTGATTATGGATCATGGCTTTAACAACCTCGATGATGGCCCTATTCTTCCTCTTAACAAACCCCATTTTGTTACAGGTTGTAAGGGACTGTCAACTCTTTCTTGATGCTTGCCTCTTTGCAAAATTCCTTGAACTCATTTGAGGTATACTCACCCTCATTGTCCAACCTAAGGACTCTGATCTTCCTCCTAGTCTGGTTTTCTATGAGAGCTTTGAACACTCGAAACCTATCATGTCCCTTCTCAAACACATTAGTAATAGGGTGTTGCTACACAATTTTGCACAATTTTGACTAAGGAAGAGGGCCCCACACTTTTGACTTAGGGACTTAGGGGCCAAATCGACTTTATCTAGCTGCTAGTGGAATGTGGGGGCCACCCACATAGGAGTTTGAATTAGCCATTCGATATGCGTGGAGGGAAAATTGAATGGGTGGATGGAGGGGCCCACATGAGGCTAAGGGGGCCCAAGGAGTTATAAAGAGAGATTAACTCTCATTTTGTTTTTCATCTTTGACATTTGCAAACAAACACATATTTGTTCACTTCGCTGTTTAGCGAGTCTACCGGCTGTTTAGCCACGAGTCTCTCACGCGGGAGATTCAACCTCTACTTCGGGGGACCATCTGTGCCCGCCCTAGGGAGGCTGTTCTACAAGAGTTTTCAGGAGTTCCGGGGCAGTGACACACATCAACAACAACGTAGAGGAAGCGAGTGCGTATTTCTGGGCAGTTAGGATTCACGTAGAGGGAGTTTGAGACTAGCAGGGATCACACAACTTACTGAGAGGTGAGGGAGCTGAGATAGCAGCATTGAACATGCATTTTCGCTGGAGCTTTCAGCTAGCTGAGCCAACATTCCAACAATTCACATTTATGGGCTGAGAGACAACGCAAAGGCCACACATCAGAATTTCATGGTGCTTGGGGAGTAGTTGGGTTGGGCCAAGAGTTCATTCGGGGAGTTAGGAGTTGGATAGCAAGGGTAAACCCAACATTTTGGAGGAGTTTGCAGGTGGATTTGCAGCTAGTTTCCAGCAGGTCAAATTTGGTAGCCATAGCTGGGGTGAGGCTCCAAGGGAGTTGAAAAACCAAAGTCAAAACCAGCGAAAATCCCTTCTGGGTTTTGGCCAAGGAGTCCGAGGTTAAAAGGATATAATTTTCTGGGTGGTTTTAGTACCCATTCTAGCCATTCGAACTTCAATAGAGTAGCAATTTTCTGGGAAGTGTAGTGTAGAGTGGTGTAGTAGTTGGGCAGCCTCCAGCTCAGCCCTTTTCCTACCTAGTGTTGGTCCTGCTTGTCCATTAAGACAAGCTCAGGTGCACCATTCCATCATCTATTGTATTTGGCTTGCAGAAAATTAATAAAATGGCTCAAAAGTTCTCCATTTATAGTTTTTATATGGGTGTTTGCTTAACATTTCATTTTGTATTTTGCTGCCTAGAATATTTGTTGTTATTACTCCTATTCCCTGTTTAGGATCATTACAATGGTATCAGAGCATGATCTTGGCCCAGTTGTGGGTAACCAGTAAGATCATGGGAGATTTGGGCATGTATGCACAGTGACGAGTTACACCGTACACTATCCATGGCTCAAGGGAGATTCAGTATATAGGAATTATGGAGATACATGGTGCTATACCACAGCATGCCAGTTGACACTGTGGGGTAGGAGGAGTGACTCGCATTGCATTGAGGATGTGACGGGAGTGACAGGTGCAGTGACACAGGTAGGACACAGGACAATACAGGATGGTATGGCTGTAGCTGGGGGTATTCAATGGTGTACAGAGACAGGTTGCGATATACAGTGGCATGTCGATGAGTGCGGTGATACTGGGTGGTATGCAGTGGCAGATGATGCAGTGCAGTGGGCGCTTGGAGCGTTACCTCCAAGGAGACTTATGGACCGGGGCAGTAGGTGTACCATTGGATGCATCTCAGCTAGGATCGATGAGGACATGGTTGAGCATCTGGTGACACCATGTTTAGCGGAGATAGGGCCTAGAGGGGAGTGTAAGCAGATCCAAGGCAGAGACAGGGACGTCCATAGGATTACTCTTGAGACTCTTGATCATACCCTTTGGGTCATACCCACCCATCCTCCTCCGGTGTTGCTTACAGTCACATAGTGTTTGGTTGTTGCCCCTTGACACTCTCCATTTAGGCAGCAAGGCATGTGAGGCTCACCCTAGGCAGTTGGATGAGACACTGCATGTCATGGGCTGGGAGGAGACTCTCCAGTTGAGACACTTAGTAGGTGCACGAGTTGACAGATACATGCTTAGGGATAACATAGTTGATTGTCAAGGTATCATATGTTCCACCCCTAGGCTCACACTTGGGGAGGTGACTGAGAGGGAGTTGTATGGTGCTTTTCCATCTCGACAACTTGAGACATTAGGTGAGCATGAGGTGCGAGGGATGGTAGCCCTTGTTGGCAGGATGATGCCTAGGCTTCCAACAAGACCCGGGCACATCATTAGGAGTTGGGATAGTAGATCTCGCTGTGTGATTTGGTAAGCGCGGAGCAGTTGGTTATTCGCAACACATGTTCTTGATGCTCAATGCCTACCTAATGGATACCTACAAGAGTCAAAGATGGGGAACGATGGAGTCCCAACAGCTAGCAGCATATCACAGTGACAGGCAGAGAGGATTGGGGGTTGTGGACCTCTAGTATGGTTATGGGATCCAGGGATCCAGTGGATTGGTGGGATACTCCACTCCTCAGTGAGCATGGGTAGGATAACAGGGGAATTGATTCATTCACATGCAGACACATGGGGAATCACCAAAGCCCTCACCATAGGGTAAGGTAGATTGTTGTTCACGATTGGGGCCAACCATGGAGGGATAGGCGCTGACATTATTGGGTCGCTTTGGCAGGTTGGGCCTAACCTCGATCATCGCATAGATTGTGGCCGATACCTATGCGAGAGGAGACTCTGGTATGAGTATGTTAGACAGTTAGTGATGACCGGAGTGTTGCGGGGTCAACAAGACAGTTTCTTGCTACGTTGGCCATGGGACCCTAGCATCATAGTACTTAGCAGTTCAGATACCCATAGGGTTGAGTTGGTTTCTATAGGGGAGGGTCATCGAATCGGGTTTCAGTGATTCACTAAGGGCATGGGAGACTTCATCAACATTGCAGAATGACCAGCAAGAGGATTTCAAGAGGAGCTCATGCAGGAGAGGCTTCATTCACATAGGGATTGAGTTGTATCTTCAAAGGCCCACAACCAGAGTGCATGGGGTGGAATGTTTGGTAGAGCAGCTTCATGAGGATTTGGGTAGAGTTTTACATCGTTAGGACACTCTACTTATTGGTGATAGACAGAGTGGTTCTAATGCCCATATTTGGCAGGATAGTGAGTGGAGCAAGGGGGGCTTCACGTTGATCAGGTTGGCTTGGGATCCTGGTATCAAGGGACTCCTTCACTATAGGATAGTACAACGATCAGGGATGATCCAATGGCACATTTGGGACCCTGGTGAAGTTGCAGTGATATTGGGGGTCCATAGTCAGAGAGGGTGTTTTTTCAGGCATTGCTTGAGGACAATCAATGTTTGGTGCATTGGAAGAACTTACTAGATGAGGATGCCACCTGGGAGGGTGAGCATATTTTGGAGCACCAAACTTTAAGATTCCTTGAGGGCAAGCAACATTTGGGAGGGGAGGACTGTCATGTCCCTTCTCAAACACATTAGTAATAGGGTGCTGCTACACAATTTTGCACAATTTTGATACAAAGGTACATATTACCAAGTCCGATGGCGGATATAAATATATGTCACAAACCTATATAGCAAAGACTATGGTATGTGGGTTTAATGCAGGTTCAACGAATAACGGAGTTTGTTGATGCCACATGTATGCGCCATGACACTTGCCATCGAACCATCGGGAGTAGGTAACGAGCAGGTAAACATGCCACAGGTCAAGACGTCGGAGTTAATGTGGTTGCACAACACAGTTGGATTACCGCTCAGTCAACGGGCAGTTACGGATGGCAAGGGACACCTATGGTCTAGTCATCTTGCCAACGAGCCGTCAGAGGAGGAGTGCAGTTGCGGATGGCACGAGGTGGATGCCAATGAGCCGTCGGAGGAGGTATGCCGTGGGGGTTGTATGCCACCGTGCCACAGAGAGATGACAACACACCACGCACAACTGATGTGCTAAGCCACATTGGAATGCCAACTGAGCAACGGTGACCACCAGACTGGACCTTAGCTAGCCTAATCGTCGAAAGTCTCTATCACATGGAAACAGGTTCAAGTGCCAAAGGTTTAGGCGTAACCGTCGGGGTGATGCTTCGAAACTTTGGTAAAATGAATATGCGGAGGTTAAAAACTATATACCAACCATTGTTGCGCGAATAATTCAAGTGCTATGTATAACATAATGTTTATGGTTGTTGAAGAGTCGAGGGTCGAGACCTCATTTGATGTTAACACTAATGACCAATGAAACTATAGGAGTTAGTTTTAAAGTCAATTCATCATGTGCTAATAAAAGAATTAGTGATATAGTTTTGAAACTATATACATTATGTATCAATCACTGAGCCATTTCATTTGGCCACCACTTAATTTGGTAAAACAAATCATGCTAAACTTAGCATTAGTCCACCTTATAAATGCTTCGAGTGAATAAGCATAGGGGGAGAAGAAAGTTCCAGCCTTGGCGAGGAGAAGAAGAGAGGCATTCCAGAGCCCATCAATATCTTTTCTATTTCAGAGGCGAAACCTTTCAGGAAGGAGGCAAGCATATCCAAGGCGGAAGTTGCTCTTCAGTTTTGAGCGACAGCTCAGCTTTAGAGTCAGAGTTTCAATATCTGCATGCAGATGCTCTTTTCAGGGTTTCTTGGCCATCCTTGGGCCTTTTCAGGAACGGAGATATGTGTTGGAAAGCTGCGACAAAAGGCTTTCTTTCTATAGTAACCAGCAGTGCCTGCGAGCCCAGTTCAGTTGGTGAAATCTTTTGTTAAGAAACTCTTTGAAGAATTCCTAATAAAAACTGTCACCCATTCGAAGAGGACCTGAAGACGTAGTCCAGGAGGGACAAACTCCGTCACCAATGTTTGCTATTGTTTGCATCTTTGATTGCTGTTGTTAATTATTCATTTCAGTTCCTTAAGTTTGATGATTAAGGCATAAACATCACTTAATTATCCGTATTCACTCACACATGTGTAACTTTAGTTAATTGGTGCAATTGCTCAAATAATCAATCCTATAGATTTCAGATCATCCTCTCTCATCCTCTCTCATGC
Organism: Pinus taeda; assembly: GCA_000404065.3. NCBI lineage: Eukaryota > Viridiplantae > Streptophyta > Pinopsida > Pinales > Pinaceae > Pinus > Pinus taeda. The sequence continues at coordinate 1,288 of APFE031447538.1, read as the reverse complement.
TGCCAAAATACTCCTACAATCCCGTCATATGATGAGATGCTCCATTGTTCACGAACCATGCATATTTATTAGTAGTGCCAGAAAAACACGTCACTGCCTTGAACTCCTTCTCGAACTTGTTGGTAAACTTGCTCACTTTTGAGTCTATTGATGTTGCAACTTGTGACTTCCCTTTGCCATTCTTTTTGTTTGGATAATAACTTGCGTAGAGGCCAAAAATTACTCCTACAATCCCGTCATTTGATGAGATGCTCAACTGTCCATGAACCATGCATATTTATCAGTGGTTCTAGAAAGACATGTCACTACCTTGAACTCCTTCTCGAACTTCTTGGAAAACTTGCTCACTTTTGAGTCTACTAATGTTGCAACTTGTTACTTCCCTTTGCCATTCTTTATGTTTGGATAACGACTTGCATAGAGGCCAAATTTCTGACATTCAAAGCATTTCACTTTGTTCATGTCCTCCTTTTCTCCTGCTTTTAAGGTATTCTTTCCTCTTGTGTTGTTCTTCCCCGTTCCCTCCCTTGCCTGATTAGCAAGAGCAAGGTTTTCATGATCATCTTTGGACTAGCTCCCATGAAAAGACTCCTTGAATCTCCTCCTAAATGAAATAATCCCATAACCTCTCCTAGTTAGATAGGTTCTCTCTTGCTATGATCCCTTTGTTAAAGAATACCCTTGGCTTTGAAAATCCATTTAAGGTTGTCTTGACCCACTCATGAACTCTTGATTTGATATTGTCTCCCCATCTATAGCCAACTCATAACTCATGAACTCTTGATTTGATATTGTTTCCCCATCTCTAGCCAACTCATATTGAACCTGTGTGATCTTGGTGAGATATGTAGAAACTATATTTAACCTGGACATTATTTTCTTTTTTGAATTATCACTCTAATGTAACTAAAAGCCTCCCACATTAGAATTTCCTTAGAGCCTCCCACATTTTTCTAGCCAACTCATCTTGGACCTGTGTGATCTTGGTGAGATATGTAGAAACTATATTTAACTTGGACATCTTGGTGTTCCACAACTTCTTCAACACCATTTTCGTTTTTGAATTATCACTCTTGTTGAAATTTGGTACTGGAGGACAGGTGGTTCCCTTAGGCTTTGATCTTTGGCCTAGGGAAAAGTGTCCAAAAGATTTTAATTTTTCTCCTAAAGTAACTTTATAATTTTTATAAAGTTAAATCTAATTTTAAAGTGACTTTAAGTGATAAAGTTACTAAAGTCTAATTTTAAAGTGACTTTAATAAAGTTAATGTAAAATTAGAAAGGAAAA
>APFE031447536.1:2916-46407 GCA_000404065.3 Pinus taeda | reverse complement strand
CTACTATACCTAAGCATAACTCAGTATTGCATGAGAGCTACATTGAACAATATTCTCAAGATATAGATTTTAAAGATGTATATGCAACTTTAAGTCAAGGAAAACGAGTAGAAGAATTGGATTATCATATTAGAGACCAACTCTTGTATCATTGTGGGAAGCTATGCATTCCACAAATTGAAAGAGTAAAGATAATTCGAGAAGCACACACTTCCCTAATATCAGGTCACTTTGGGGTAAGTAAAACAGTTGCACAGCTGCAAAGATTCTGCTATTGGCCAAAAATGAATGAGATTGTTTCTAGATATGTAAGAGGGTGTACCATGTGTGCTAAAATAAAGCCTAGCAATAGAAAACTAGGCTTGTACACTCCACTACCAGTTCCTTCTCATCCTTGGGAAAGTGTTTCCATGTACTTTGTTGAAGGACTGCCTAAATCTAGGAAAGGTCATGGCTATTTATATGTTGTTGTGGATAGGTTCAGCAAAATGTGTATTTTGATACCTTGTAATAAATAGATTACAGCTGAACAAACTGCAAAGTTGCTCTTTCAACATGTATGGGTTCATTTTGGGTTACCACTTCCACTATATCTGATTGAGACACCTGATTTGTTGGGAAGTTTTGGTCAAGTTTGTGGGAACTGATGGACACCAAACTGAAGCAAAGCATAGCCTTTCATCCACAGATAAATGGCTATACAGAAGTGGTCAATAGGACAGTGATCTAGTTTCTCAGAGGCTATTGCAGCAAGCATCCCAAACTTTGGGATGAAAATTTGTGTTATGTGCAGCATGCGTACAACCGAGAAAAACATTCTTCTACACAAAGATCTCCTTTTGAGACCTGTTTTGGTTTCACACCAAGGTCTCCCTTGGATTTTTTCTTTGGTAAAGACATAGCAGTTGATGGACACAGTGATGTGGACAAGGCAACCAAGTTCATTGAACAAATTCACCAGGCAGTACAGGAATAACTGGAAAAGAGCCAAGCCAAATACAAGGCAAGGCATGACAAGCATTGGATGGAACATAGTTTCCAAGTTGTTGATCAAGTCTGGCTGTATATCAGAAAAGACAAAATGCAAGGTGAAGGTAAAAAGCTAAAGCCAATAAGGTACAGACCTTTCAATATACTTGAGAAAATTGTTGAGAATGCTTTTTGCCTTGATTTACCAACTTACATGCACACCTACTCAGTCGTTAATGTAGACAGCTTGAGACTATTTGAACCTTCATTAGTTGAAGATCTTGAAGAGCAGAGTCAATTGCCTTCTATTGATGATCTGTTACCTAAATATCCCAATGAATTGCAGGAAGACACAGTTCTGGACAGGAAGGTGAGGATGACATGCATGGGAGATGTTGAGTACTTGAGGATTGGAACAAGGATTCAAAGCCAAGCAGTGCAAAATGGATAGATATTGGATAAGTGAGAAATCTATACCCTCACTTAGTCGATGCTTGAAAACCAAATTTTGGTGGTCCAAAATCTTTTTCGGTGGGAAGTTCGTGATCCAAATTGGACCCTTAAACACTCTTAAAGTTCCCTGAACTCTGTAAAACTCATACCGAAGTTTCAAAGTATTATGGATGTCCAAGCTTATCAGAAATAACCTTTGAACAATGGAAACTTCTGGTCGGCACAGAACAATGAGGACCCTCGATCAAAGTGCGCAGATTGTTGGCCCATGGTGACCGTGCACTGGCTCAAATTGACGAACGGGAGGTCAAATGAAAAAACAGAGGTAGTTTCTGATACGCGATTAGAGGTAAAGTGCTAAGGGAGTCCCTCTTAGTGATGGAAAGCCCTCAAGAACTCGGTCGCGAGGAAAAGTATAAAACCTTACGAAAATTGCATGTTCTGTCAGAAGGCGGGTCCCACACTAAAACCGGTAGGATATCAGAAGGGCTTCAAGTGGTAAGCGGGTTAGAACGAGTCCTACATGAGGCCATACACTGGGTTACATGCATCTAACGAATGAGAGAGAAAACCGTTCACATCGCGTGGGTAAAGGTCGTGCTACTTACCCATGCGATATGGACGAAGACCGTAGGATCTGGAGGCTCTAGATCAATGGTGGAGAAATGATCCAATGGATGATCGGATTTCACGGGGAAATAGGCTGAGCCATAGAAGATTTGAGGTCTGGCATGACCGATGAGTTGGCAGAGGAGTCAGTTTCGTGGGCAATCTCAGAGCAATAGAAATAACGACCTTTCAAAGAGAACTGACACTCAGTTAGTTAGAGAACAAGTGGCCACCTCTTTGCGAAGCGTTACGCAGTGATGATGACACAGAGCAAGGGAATTCCAGCGGGCAGAGGTAGGATATCCAGAGAGCTGGGAAGCGGAAAAAAACAGTCAGGGAGCAGATTGGATTTAAGCCATGAATAGACAGAGACAGAGAGAGCAAGGACAAGAAGCAGGGAAAGAGAACTAGAAAGCCAGAGGCAAGAAAGAAGTGAACTAACAGAGAACAGAGATGTCGAGCTGACCTAGAGAGCAAAGACATCATCGAGTAGATAGAGATAGAGAGAGTCTAAGAGTATGTGAACTCCAGAGAAGGCTTGAGAGGTTCAAGCAACTCTCTTGTGTATACCTGTTAGGTATTGAGTACTGGATTGGACTCATAACACTGAGACCAGTTGAGGTCGAGATTCAGTAAGGGGAGTTTTTATACTCTAGAGAATTGGGGAATCCAAGTACAATCCTACTGATCATCATCTATTAAGTGAGACTCAAATTGAGCTCCTTATTGTAAAAAATCTACTTTAAGACACAATAGAAAGGCCACCACTGAAGGTTGGACCAAGAGACATAGCCTAGGAGGATTGGGTGAACTCCTTATTAAATTTGTTGTGTTTATGTGTTTGCTTACTGTGTTCTCTTACTGTTTTAGTGTCTGTGTATTTCGCAACCTTATCGATTATTTTCATAAAATAACATAGGCACACCTCAGCACTTGAGTCTGTAATACCTTCATTATTTCTCAGAGGTCATTTACGGGTGATTTCAGATCAGTGCTGTAGGCACAAAAGGTGTGGCTTCTGTCACCGATGAAATTTCATGGGTTGTGGCTTCAGAGACAATGGGTTCAGAACTCGTAGCTTTTGTAGGGTTAGTAGCTATCATGTCTTCTACAAAGGCCTTTCAGAAGGTTTCAGATACGTTAGGTAGCCTTGGACGCTTAAAAATCTCATCCCAATCTTCTCAATTCATAGACAATAATGATTATTCTCATAACAAATTATGTGCAAGAAAAGTGTTGTAATGCAGGCCAACATGCCATATTTATTGGCGATTTCAAATTCAAATTTGATCGTTCCCTCCAAATTTCTATCATAAATGCACCTTTTGTGACAGATTTCCAAATATTTGTGCCATAAATGCGCCTACCTGCTCCTCCTAATGGGATTTTCGCCATCTAATTAGATACAGTGTACCCAATGACTATTTTTGGACCCTATTGCATGACACCATCCTCCATGGCACCGCTCCTTCTCACACATTTCTTACCTTCGTTGCACAACCCTATTACTTTGTTTCTCCACTTTTTGGGTAGTGTAGTTTATAGTATTGCACCTCCTTACAGATGCCTGGATTACTAAGACTATTCTACCATCATCTAATCATTGCGTAGGGGAAGGATCCCCTTGATACAACTTCAATTGACTTCCATTGATTCTTCTAGGAAATAATTCCCCATTTTGCTTTGCGAGCGAAACCCTGCCACCATCTGTAATTTCCTTGACTACATAGGGTCCGAACCAATGCATTTGATACTTTCCAAGAAACATTGTGAATTTTCTATCATAAAGTAGGACCAAGTCATTCACCTTGAAGGTGCACAACTTAATATGTCGATCATGCCAGGCCTTCTCACGCTGCTTTTGTACCTATTGGTGAAATCTGTGAGAAACATGTCCTCTTCTAATTCCAGCAACTGCGTGAGGCGCTCCTCCATAGTTTTGGAATTTGCAATATTAGTCAATGTTTCAATTCAAAAATTGGGCACAATATACTCCATGGGCATCACAACCTCTATCCCATAGACCAAGCTGAATGGAGTCTAGCATATCAACTTTTTACACGTCGTCCTATATGCCCATAGGACAACTAGTATGCATACATCCAAATCGTTTCTCTTCGCATTGCAGACCTTTGTCAATGAATTCTCCAATATTTTATTAAATGCTTCAACTGTACCATTTGTTGAGGATGATAAGGCGTCCTCTGTTGATGACGTACCTGGAGACTTTTGAGCATCGTGGCAATTGTTTCATTCAGAAAATGTGTACCCCAATCACTAATCAGTATCTTAGGACACCCAAACTGAGTCAGGACATATTCAAATAGGAACTTCACAGCTGTAGCAACACTATAGTCTTTTGCCAGTTTGTGCTTTTGCCCATATTTCCAAATACTGAGTCACAGTAATAATATATCACACACTTGTTTTTTTCCCTGGTGGTTGTATTGGGCCTACAAATTTAATCACCCATTTATCAAAGACTTGTAATGAAATCTGATGAATTAAGGGAAATTCATCCCTCCACGATGGCTTCCCCTTCCTCTGACAAGCATCACATGCCCTACAATATACCTTAGAATCCTTATGCACTATTGGCCACCATAATCCTATGGGCAGAATCGTCTGTGTGGTTGTGCTGCCTACGTAGTGTCCTCTCGCTACTCCTCCATGTGCTTCGGTGAGGATGCTAGTTCCTTCAAACTCCAGAATATATCAACATAGTATTTCATTAATGCCCATCTTATAAAAGTGTCCTGCGATCACAGAAAAGTTAGGTGGGAAGACCACTAATTCCTTTTTCTACTGGGTAGAATATCCTTTGAGGGTTGTGCCAGTAGTAAAAAACTAGATTATATCAGCGAAATGATCATCAGTGACACACATTGCAAAGAGTTGTGCATTTGGAAACCTGTCTTCTAGAATAGTAGGTTCTTTTCCTATCTCAATCCTAAATAGATGATATGGTCCTATGTTTAATTGTCAAGGCTTCACAATTACCTCAAAATCATATTCCTCAAAAAGAAACAATCACCTACAGATCTGACCCCCCAACACAGGCTTGTTGACCATGTATTTGAGAGCAAAGTGATATGTGCACATTTTGAAATGTGTGCCTAACAAGTAGTGTTGAAATTTCTGCAGCACATAGACCATCGCCAGTCGTTCACACTCCGTAGTTGAATAGTTCTTCTGAGCCTTTGACAGTTTTATGCTTGCGAAGGGTATAGGATAATCAATTTCACCTTCTTCGAGATGGGTTAATACTGCACCCAATGCAATACAGGAGGCATCTACATGTACATGAAACTCTGTCTTCCATTCTGGAAACACCAAAATGGGCGTAGTCACCATATTTTCCTTTAACACATCTAGATTTCACTTACACTCATCCCAGCAGAAAGGCACGTCCTTCTTCAACAATTTCTCCATCAATGCAATTATATGTGCATAAGCTTTTAAAAAATTTCTATAGTAACCAGAGTGCTCCAATGTTGTGCGCAACTGCTTTACAATCTTGGAAGCTTCTAAATTGACAATCACAAGTATCTATGCATGGTTTACCATTAATCCTTGCTTGTAAACTACATGGACTAGAAATATCCCATAAGGCACACAAAAGATACATTTATTTAGATTCAAGGATACCTGGTATCTACAACAAGTATCCAACATAAGGCACATACTTGCAACATGGCGCTTTACCAACCCAAAGACAATCCAATCATCAAAATGCACTTCTAAGAATCTATGGATGAACTCTTTAAATGCTACAATTAAAACCCTTGAGAACATCGCAGGTGCATTCTTCAGCCAAAATGGAATTACTGTGTATTGAAAGCATCCCCACTCTCTCGTGATGGTCATCTTATTGCGATCCTCTGGCACGATCTTAATCTAATGGTACCCTGAGAACCCATTAGTGAATGAATAAGCTTCCTACCTTTCAACATTCTCCAAAATTTCATCTGTAAACAGGGCTGGAAATGGGTCATGAACGCACACATCGTTAGGCTTTCTCAGATCCATGCATATCCTGATTTCACCTTGCTTCTTGTTTTGTTGGACAACCATAGGTCTTACCTAGTCAGACTCTTCTACTGGCTCAATGATTCCAGCTTCCATCATTTTGTCCAGCTCTTTGCGCACCTTCTCCTTATACTTAGGATTTAGACAGTAAGGTATTTTTTTACGAGCTTCCCATCGGGATTTAAGGTGATGTTCATCACTCCCAGATCCCCTATTATTCCTTTCAGGTGTGAGAACTTGGTAGAAAACAAGTCCTGGTATTCATGCAGTAGTTCCACTACTTTATCAACTGTATCTTCATCCTAATAATCACATACCTTTCCAAACATAGGCTATGTGTTGGACCCAATGTTTACTTGCCTAGTCTTCAACGGTTATTTTATATCAAGGTTTGCTGCTTTGGGTCCTTCAACCTCACGCTATCCTTCGATTTCTGGAATGTTGATCTTTCGAGGATCTTCTTCTTCTTCTTTTGCAGTCACATTGTAGCATTCCAACACATTGCGTAGTTTGGTATTCCAGTCTAGTTGAACCCATTCTACAGGCATTTCAAGTGTTCTAAAGATAGCGGCCCTAATTTCCTAGAGAACCTCATCAATGCACTCAAATCCATACTCAAGGCTAAATGTTAACAAGAAACTCTCCCTCAAGATATCCTATTTGGACGTCCCATGGTGTAGCTCTGTTTTGAAGTACCAATTAATTGGAATAATATCTAAGTGTTACCAGGAATAGTGTCCGCTCGGATGCTACTATTCCCACTAAGATTGGTGGATATCTTAGAAACAAACAAGTAAAGTATACTTTCACTTTCCTTTATGAAAATAGATAGGAGTGGAACAAAGGAGACCAACCTTAGTCTTGCGCTTGATTTCCTCTCTTTCCTGATAGAGCTTTGCCGCTTCTGCTTTGTTTGCCTAGCTTCAAAGAGCACCTGTGGAATCACAGAAACATACTACTATCGAAGAACAAATATCTATATTCATAAATAACACAAAACCAGATGTGCGTTAACTAGATCTGGGGTCTTCAAAACGCATTCAATCTTCACTCAGAGTACAAGTCGATCCATGTGAAAAATGTTCTGAAGTCGAACATGGAAAGACATTGCCTGATTACCAGCCAATGATGTAAGCTGTTAACAGGTGCGAGATGAATCACCAATAATGAAAATGACCCTCAAGGTACTACAATACAATTCACGTGGTGTGAAAAAGGACTTGGCGTCAAACACCATGTAAAATCTCGGTCAAAGGCCATTGATGTCAACCTATCGCCGAAAGTGAGAAACTTTCCATTGAGGCATGCAAGCTTCAAAGTACTGAAAGGGTTGTTCCTAAGTCAACTTCTTGGATAATGAGCTGATGTCTACAAGAAGGGACCCATCACAAGAGGGCCTTAATGAATCCCACATCAACGAAACATAATGAAGCAGATGATTTTGGAGGTGAAAACAATCTGACTATACAGGGTTTAGGGTGGCAGTCATGAAGGAATGGAGCATGAATGTATTGCAGTGGGTGAGACACAGGTGAATTGTCTAAATGATTTCTCTTGAACATATCGGCGACACTCACGATTGATTGGTAGCATTAACCCCAAATATGGATGGTGTGATGAACCAATGGTGATGACTATTGAATGGAACAACCCAACCCGGCATCGATGCGGAAGGAAAGTGTCATGTTCAAGAGCGACTTGCTACCAATAAAGTTTTTCCAAGTTTTCTTCCCAATTTTCCCCAGTCATTGCTGACCAGTACCTCTTTATTTCTATCAAGCTTGAGGAGGATAACATATGCTTGTTCTATAATCTTCCCTTCGGGCAAACCTGTCGCTATATTTTAGCGAGCCTAGCGACAGTGAAACTCGTTCTCGTCCATGCGGACGAGTTTGTCGCTATTTGGTTTTAATGAGTTTGAAGACAAAGATAACTCTGTCCCTTTCAATTTTAGAGATTCTGAAAGGAACAGAAAGGAGACTCCAAGGATTCTTTTTCGTCATGAAATCCCTTAATTCCGAAAAAGCGTAAAATAGTACAAAAGGGATGAGTTTTCGATAGTTTTAACGAGCCGAACAAGACAAGCGCTTGATCGTTTTGTGTAATAATCCCTCAGGTCCAAAAAGATTAAAATCTAGAGGAGGGATAGCACTTCTGATGACTTTAATGAGCCGGAGAGGCCAATCGCTCCAATCTTTTCATATTTTACAATTCAGTTGAAAAGAGCTTAAAGGAGACTCGTTTTCAAGGAACAAGTGATGGTTTCTGGTAGCAACTGATTCCAGGTAAGATTTAGAATTCTCCAGTCACGACAGTGTCACAAGGATGGCTAATAGAATCACTCTTCGTAGATGTTCCTCAAAGGGGTAAATGATCATATGGGGGCGAATGATCGGCTAAAAACAGAGTGGAGGTGATGATGAGAACACGACCAAGGCTCAAAAGCTGGCAATAAGGAATTCACAATGGTTAGTTACCGGTTCATTTTTTAATGAGCTTAAATGGTGGGGGAAACATTTGTTCATGACTTATGTTTATTTTTTAACGAGCTTGAACTATATGCTGAAACTGCTCGTGGCGGGTTTATTTTTTAATGAGCTTGAACCCTGCGGTAACACTGCTCGTGATGAGTTTGCATGCCCCCAGCATAATAACGCAAATCGAGGTGCATGCCCCCCAAGCTTCATTTCATTCAACTCAGTGGTTGGAATGAAGGTTTACCTTCGACATCTTTGAAAGACTCGATTTGGAAAGGGAGTTTTTTCATTTTTTAATGAGGTTGACACAATAAAAGAACTATCCTCATGGCAACCTTTGATCACAACTCATAAGGGGTTATGAAGGAAAGATCTGGTTCCAATGCCCCCAGTACATAATGTACAACATCACTGAATTGATCATCAGATGATATAGCTATGGTAGGGCTTGGAGGCAATGCCTCACAATGACCCACACTATCAAAATGTTCTGAGTTCTTCTTCATTTTTGTTGATGTAGAAGATCTTATGGGACAGGCTTCCACTATCGCCACTTCTGCCATCTTACTCAGAGGCGGAAGGGAAAAATTCCCCATTAAGAAACGGTCTTTTAGGAGGCCTACTCCAATATTTTGAAGTGACTGAGAGCTTCCATGGATCATCGGAATGCTTATCGTAACTTGTGAACTGTTGGAGAGAAATGTTTGTTGGTTGACAATTGTGATTCTTCCTTGGAAGGGAAATGCAATCTTTCCGAAGTACGTCGACACAACGGCAACCATAGCATATATCCAGGGCCTTCCTAGTAGGATGTTGTAATCGAGGTTTCCATCGATAACTTCAATATCAATTTCTACTGTTTTGTCCCCCAGTTCGACTTGCAAGTTACGTAAAATCCTATATGGAGTGTATGTTCGCCCATCAAATGCTTTTAATGTCGTTGACGATCGTGACAAGGGTGGTGAGCCTAAATTTTTCTAGCAACTCATTGACATAATACATGTAGATGCCCCCTCATCAATAATTGTTCGATGAACAGTTTTGTTGAGGGCTTTCACTTGAATAAGGAAATCTAGTTGAGTTGGTAACTGAGGGTTATATCCTTTGTGATCAAAGGCCACGAGATTGGAATCCGCTGGGTGAATCCCACATATCGTTGATAATAAAGCCTGCTTTTGGGAGGGGAAATTTTGTAGTACCTCAAGTGTTGACATAGTGGACAACGATTGTGCCAGATCCTCTACTATATTATAATGTTGTGTTGCTCTGGCACGAGGATTAAATGTCGATTTGTGCACTACTTCGGTCGAAGTTGTTGTCGAACTACTAGGTTGATCTGTAGCCTTGTTGTTCGACATCTGTGGATTTGTAGAATTGAGGCTTCTGTGATCCATATCAAATTTATGAGAGATTCTTTGGCGTAAATCACATAAAATTTCATTTGTCAACGCGTTTTGAACCAACTAGTGTGGTTCATCATCAGGACAAGTTGAAGAAACAGATCTAGCTAAGCATGTTAAATAGTCTGAGCAGAGTCTCCCAATGGCTAAATTTGATTAACAACTAATTTTTGACTCTAGGACCAAGGTCAAATTTTTATTTATTAATTTAATATTATTTTATTATTTTTATTATTTTTATTATTCTTATTATTTATTATTTTATAATGGAAATTAGTTTAAATAGGTAAAAAATATATAAATAAATAAAATAATTTTAATGGTTAGTTAAAAAGGTAATTTAATTTAAATTATTTATTAATTATTATTAATATCATAAATATATATCTTTAATTTAAAAATTATAAATATTGGGTTGTTAGGATTAATGTAATATTATTATTATTTTTTTTATCTTAATTTATATATTATTTATTATTATTTATAATGGAAATTAGTTAAATTAGGTACAAAATATATAAAATAAATATATAATTTCAATGGTTAGTTAAAAAGGTAATTTAATTTAAATATTTATTAATATTATTAATATCATAAATATATATGTTTTATAAAAATTATAATATTAGGTTTTATATATATTAATTATTTTTTTTATTTTATTTTAGTTATATATATTTATTATTTTTATTTAAAAAAAATAAATAAAACTTTTTTTAATAATAATAATAATAATAATACTAAGTTATCTCGGACCGACTGGAAGAGCGATGGCGTCGAGGGTTTCTGAGACTTTTGGTTCCCTGCTTCCCACCGCGCTGCGCGTTTGCTCCGCCACAAACCAGTCACTCTCCTGGCGCGAATCTTGGCTCCTTGCTCTCTACACAGAACCCAGATCCTGGACCATTCTCAAAGTGACGCTGCCAACAACGGGGTTCAAAGATTTACGCTGTAGCATGGTCTCCTTGCCAGTGAAGCTCGGAATCTTGAAGAAGACAGATGCAATCAGCCTCAGCGCAGAAGGTTTTGGAGGCCTCACACTCCTTCCGGGCGCTCGAATCTCTGAGTGTGTAAGGGAAGGGGAGCATTTTTTGAGGAAAGTTTTCAGCAGCATCCAAGCGGAGGGTCACAACCTCACATATCTGCTCAATGGGGTCACAGATCTGTAGTTATTATTACAGATCTGCAGTCTTCGAATCCCCAAAATCCGAAGTCAAGTCACCGACCCTGCGGCAAGGTCAATAGCGTTCAACCCTCTTGCTTCTTTCTTACCCATTTTATTCCAAGTTGTGATTGCAGGGACAAGGTTCAGTTCCGAATCAGGCGTCCTGACCATGGATAGCCGTCAGTTAAGCAGATCTGCAATCAAAGCTTCAAATCATAAGCCCAGCAGATCTTGGGGCCTCAAAAAAACCCAGATCTACGGGCAAGCTATCAATAGGCGGCAGGGTCAAACGAGATCATCTATGAAGCAGCTTTATCTCCTGAACCCGCCAAATATGCCTGAAGATTCCCCTGCTTTTCAGATCCAACTCAACCTTTTCAGGTAAAACGACAATGTTATGGGTGCATGCAGCAGATCTTGTGCAGGATCTTCTGCAAAAACTTGAATCCAGGCTGGGGATTCCCTCCTCTTGCCTCAGACTACTATATCAGGGTAAACAACTTATGCCGCCCCTATCTCTCTCCTTCTACAGCATTCAAAAGGATGCCTTTATTGGGGCTTCTTTTCGTTTAAGAGGTGGTTCCTTCGGGCAAACCTCCTCGGCCCCATCTTTCTCCTATAAATATGCAGCTCGCAAAAACGCTGGCCATCCTTAGGATTCTTCTAAGGCAGCCCAGCTAAATGGTGCTCCAAAGCCATTTCTGGTTGATAAATCAAAGGAAATTCCCTCCATTAGCTTCTCTAATTCTGGGGTTGAGAACCTCTTTCAAATTCTTTCAGAATCAGCACTCATATGCAGATTTAATGGGCTATGGCCTCACACAACAGATCTTTATCAATGGGTCCATTCCTCTTGGACTAAAAAATGTAAAATATTCCTTTGCTCAAAAGGTTTTTTCCTGGTGGTTTTTGACTCCAACGAAGACTACCAGAAAGCCTTAATGGGAGGCCCTTGGTTCCGGGCTTCAGCTGGGCTCTTTCTTACCCCCTGGTTTCCTGATTTCGACCCTTCTACAACAGTAATCTCCAAGCTTCCCATTTGGGTCAGGCTCCCAAATCTTCCGGCTCATTTTTGGGATTTCTCTGTCTTCTTAGCCATTGGGAACACTTTAGGACGATACCTGGCTACAGATACCTCAAGAAGGAATAATGGTCTCTTCACTTACGGTAGACTGTGTGCAGAAATAGACATCAGCAAAGGACTGCCGGATCAGATTCACCTCAATTTTGGAGATTTCCACTGGACTCAGTCACTGGATTACGAGAATACAGCCTTCTGCTGTCGCCATTGTCACCAAACAGGGCACCTTCAGAGTACATGTTCACAGTTTAAAGATAAAAAAAAAGAATCTGAACCGTAAGCCCAAATCCAAAAAATGGAATACATTTGAGCCTCCTCGTCCGTTGAACGACTTAGACTTCTCGAGCTCGGAGGAGGAGGAATCTGAGGTAGATGTGTAGGCTGATGAGGAAGTTGAAGCTAATATGCAGGATGAGGACATTCCGAGGGACGCTCTCTCAGTTGTTTCGGAGGCTCCCTCTAACCCTCAGATTTCCCAGAAACGCTCTCATTTCTCTTCATCCTCAGATTCTGAGAAGGATGCTCAGCAGTCAGATCAGAATAATCTACAACTAGTTTCGAGTCAGCCAACCTCCACTGGGTGGACAAAAGTGAACAAGAAAAAAGGCAAAAAATGTCGTGTTGTAGGAAATAACCCTTCGGGGTAGCTTCTCTGCTCTGTTTTCTCCAGATGTAGTCCTATGTTCTCTTTGGCCTTTCCCTAGTCTGTGTCTTTGGAACGAGGTTGAGTTCACATCACCTCTGGTTCCCCTGCTTCTCTGCTTTGCCTGCTTCCAGGCCTGATTGTACTATATTTTTTTTCCTTTATTTAATAGATTTAGTCCTTTATCTAGAAAAAATAATAATAATACTAAGTTAATTAAAAATATTAATATAAGAATTAAAAAAAAATTAATATATAGATTAGTAATAAAAAATAATAGTAAGTTAAAAATAAAAAATAATTAAAAATAATTAAAAAAACAATATATATATATATATATATATATATATATATATAATATAATATATATATAACACGAGAAATTCCTAAAAAAAAATAAAAAAAAATAATTTAATCCCTTTAACTAGGAAGAGAGGGCAGGGATCCAACAACTACTTATCTTCCACCCGTCTTCTCTATTGAGATTGTTCGATCTCTTCTCAATCTCCAGGGCTTCCCTAAATTTTCTGTGATGGAACTGCGAAACCCTAGCGATAATACTTGCCTCTACTATGCAAACATGATGCTTGGAACTCTCAGCATGCTCAGCTAAAGCAGAAGACTTGGTCCTCCTATGCTTAAGGTCAGCTGCATGCTCACAAATCCTTTGATTAATGGAGCGACCAGTCTCTCCAATATAGGGGGTCCCACATGAACAAGGAATAATATAAACCCCTTTCATGTCCTTCGGGTCGATAGGATCCTTTACCGACCTGAGGGATTTACAAATGGTGTTGAGGGATCTAAAGGTCAAGGGGACATTATGCCTCTTAAGAATCCTAGCAATATTATCCGTGGTCCCTTGAACATACAAAAGATGGACACCTGGGACTCGCTCTTTCGGTTCTCTTTTAGCTGATGAATTTTTGGCAGCTTTGAGGAAGGCTTTCTGTCCCAGGAACCTGCTATAACCATTCTCGACAAAGACATTAAGGAGGTGGGATTTATCTTTTTCAAAGATTTTTTCATCAGAGATCCTAAGGGCCCAAGTAGCTAGGGTGTTGAGAACACCCAACTCCTGAGCTAGGAAATGGTGGGAATTGGCATGAAGATACTGCTCCGTATGTGTTTTCTTTCGAAACACTTGGTGGGAGAGGGGACCATCACTATTCTTCGAAATAACAATATCAAGGAACGGAAGGCACCCATTGACTTCTTGTTCTTTAGTGAACTTAATGGCTGACGATTGACAGTTGAGATGATCGAAAAAGAGATCCAATTCCTCTTGGCCATGAGACCAGATGACATTAGTGTCATCTACAAATCTCTTCCAAAGCTTCGTTAGGAGGCGCGCTGAGCTTAGGGCTTTGGATTCAAAATCCTCCATAAAAAGATTAGCAACGACAGGGGAAAGGGTGAAGCCCATGGCAACACCACAGGTTTTCTCAAAGAACTCTCCTTCAAAACTAAAGAAGGTGGAGGTGAGACAGAGCTCCACTAATCGAGCCGTCTCAGGATCAGTGAGGCAGTTGATCACCTCCATGGCCTCATTTATAGGGATGCAGGTGCATAGGGACACAACATCAAAACTAACAAGGATGTCCTCGGAGTCAAGCTAATTGCCTTTGAGATCATTAATAAAGGAGGCAGAGTCTTTGACGAAGGACTCTGTATGACCAACTAGAGGAAATCCAATCTGTGGATTTCCATAATCTTTATTCCTTGTCGATATCAAAGCATTATTTTGTTGTTTCGAAATGGACAACATAAGCACTCGGGACGGGGAAGCATTGTCTCTAGCAACCAGATTTCTTCCTGGGTTCGAAAACAGATCAGTCAATACCACTGAGGCTTTTGAATTCTTGAAGAATTTTCTAAGCTCAGCTTTATATAGACAATCTCTTGTTCGATGATCCTCATCGCATATCTGACACCCTGAAGGAGGTTTCCTTTACCTAGAAGGGTTTCCAGAAGATTTTTTAGGAGATGACTCCTCTTGTTTCTTCTTTTTCCCTTTCTTTTTCTTCTTGCTTCCTGGTTGCTTTGGTTCTTTGCCTTTGTTAGTCAACACGACATTAACCTCCGAGGAAAGAAGTTTGTCATTTGCATTTTGACTAGAAACCGTACACGATTTTTTCGACGTAGCCTTTACATTTTTATGCTTGTTGTACCTATCACGCCATTGTCGACATGAGAGTCTTTTTTTTATTTAGGATGGGGAGGAACGAAAAATTCTGGTCTAGGAGCATCAGGGATTTTATCGTAGAGTGTGCCAGACTGAGTATAAATCAAGTCTAGATATTGTGCACGAGCAATAACTTGCTCTTTAGTGACGACTCCTCCCTTTGCCACATCTTCTGTAATAGCAGGTAACAAAGAATTAATAAACCATTCAGCCAATAGATGATCAGCAACATACATTTTTACCATTCTACGATGACGTCGCCACTCATGAATATGATCGAATATGTGAGTGGCCGTCGTTTGTTTGAAATTTGTAAGAAGCTCTGTTCCCGTTTCGTACCTTATGGGTAACTGAAAATGGGTTAAAAAGGTTGTGGCTAGGGTACTGAAGTTATCAAACGAAGCTCTAGGAAATTCGATATACCATTTTTCTGCTGGACCAGTTAACGTTCGCTTAAAAAGGCGAAGCCTAATTGAATCATCATTGAGAGTGTTTGATGAACACCACAGATGAAAGGTTATCACATGATTCGATGGGTGTTCACCTGGATTTCCATTAAATTTAGGAATATCTTACAGAAGTTTATGTGGAATCGCCGGCCACCAAGGGGCATAAGCAATTGGATCATTTGTCAATCAGTTTAGATCTAGTAATTCTAGAGTTGCTACAAAGGGCAATTGTTGATTCAGGTTAGGCGAAGCATACCTAGGATAAGATGGCATCGCCTGAGCAGTGGGTCTTTGCATACCAGCATAATGTATTTGATGTTGGTAACTTTGATAAGGTTGATGGGCATAACCATTATAGTATGGTTGTTGATAACCGCTTTGGAAATGCAGTTGCCCATTACTTACAAAGACTTGTTGCTCAGGTCCCTGATATGATTGCGGGAATTGCGGTTGTTGATATTGAACCAGCCATGGTTGTTGGAACATTTTATGTTGTCCAATACTGGATGATTGACCAAGATGAGGAGTCATAGTACTTGTTTGAGCCTGAGTCACTCCAGATAAGGAGGCACTAACCTGAGGTTGTGATTGAATCGCTGAGACAAGAGGCTATTGTATTGCAACCTGAGAAACTTGGGGTTGACATACAACAGGTAGCTCTTGTACTTGCGATGAAGTCATCATAGTAGGTATAGTGGGAATATTTGACACAGGGTGGACTGGTTGCATTGAATATACAACCCTTGGTTGCTGAGGCAGTATTGGTACCCAACTGCTGGATGTAATTCTAGTTTGACCTGAACTTTGTTGTAAAATCCCATATGGTTGTTCTCCAGGAGGGAACAATGAAAAGGCATACTACCCCCCATATGGTGGCAATTCAGTACTTAAAGGGTAGATTGGCCTTTGAAGACACATTGGATCAATTTTTTGAGTTTCAACGTTAGAAATACCGGATGAGAATCCAGCTAAAGAAATAGGAATTGAACATGTCATCGAAAGAGTCCCTGATTAGACTCCGGCTTGTTGTTGATAACTTGCAGGGACAGATGGTACACCAACGAACATTGTTGGAGTAGCAGCAGGAGGTCCTACTACTGCTGCATCAGATTACGCAGTCCTGGATGTCGACGGTTGTTCAGACATATTTAGTCTATCCAAAAGATTTCCTAGCGATTCTACAGGAACTTGCGATGAAGGTAGACTAATTTCTAAGACCAACGAGGGAACAGTGACGTTATTTCGATTAAAATAAATTTTAGACACTTTGAGACAACTTTTTTTTTCAATTTTTAAGAGTCGAGAAAAAAAAAAGATGACTCTAGTTGCCTTTGATTTTTAATGAGCCAGAAGTGACATGTGCTTAGAGGACCTTTTCTTTTAAGGAGTCTGAAAAGGATCAAAATGGACTACTCTGGAGATCTAGGCAGAGTGGATTACCAAACCAATCACAAACTACAGAATACTTTTTATGGTATGGTAGTCAATCTTCCCGAATGCTGTGTTCAGTGCATTGCGATCGATAGGGCAGCAAACATGGCTTCCTAAGGATAAAGGATGTAGCCTATTGTGGTCTCCCAAAATATACTCGACGGTACGTGGGAGCATAAGTTCGTACTGCCACTTGCCATCTCAGAGTGGAGGAATCACCCAACCAACAATGAGAGAAACAATTACCAGGTTTTACAATGCCAGAATACGTCTATAGCCTAGACCTCTAGATGTTGTGCGTTAGGTTCCAAAGCGTTGTTAGATTCATTAAATTTATTTTAAGTTGATCTTTCTTAAAAATTTGCCTTTCAGGTTCATCGCGTGATGTGTATACAATTCCTAAAATGCAGTCTAAGATGATAAACAAATGTTTAATCTTCTTTTGGCAATGAAAATCCTAGCTGCTAAGGGAAGAAAGTTAAGAATCTTTCAGCAAAGAGCACAGAGCACAAGCTAAATGCACTGTCCTAAATCAAAC
This sequence comes from Pinus taeda, assembly GCA_000404065.3. Lineage (NCBI taxonomy): Eukaryota > Viridiplantae > Streptophyta > Pinopsida > Pinales > Pinaceae > Pinus > Pinus taeda. The sequence goes on along the minus strand of APFE031447536.1, from coordinate 28,978 downwards.
CAAGCAGTGAGAATGCAAATGCACATTCATGTATTTGTTTTCAGCCTTCTTAATGTATGAATGATGATAAGAAAGCTATTTGCGACTCTGAATTACTTTCAAAGCGACAATACTCAATAAATTTCTTTTCAAAATGGAGTGAAGGTAAGAGAGACACTTTGCGATTTTGAAATGAAAATTGCTTTTAGACACTTTAAAAACTATTAGTTCAAATCATATGCAATAGTAATTGTATAATCGGCTATCAAGAACAATGGGATTGTTTTCTAAAAATGAAAACGACAGCTACGACACTTTTAGATCAAGAAACGACAGTTCGACTATGCTACTTATTTGCAAAAGAGAACTGAAAATGGTGCACAATACATAAAAACACTTACAGTTCCTTGCACTAAGGAGGCAGAATAATGTAAGAGAAGGGGGTTTTCACAGAAATACATTGACTATAGACAACAAAACCCCTGAATAGGACTGAAAAACGTGAGAAAAAACCACAGTCTGAAGGTAAAGTTAACCTTCCCTGACCATCGCACCTGTCACATTGTGAATTTAGTATGCAGCGCACCTACTGCACTCGGGAAGTGCGATGCATGAATTCTGCCTTGAAGACAGGGTGCGATGATACCAGTGCAAGACTTTAAACAAGTTTTTACTCACAGTTTGCAATTCAGTTCAGGGATTTAGGCCGAGTAAGTAATGTTCAGTATATGTAAAACACAGGGGTGATCTAAATAGGTTACTAGAGCCACCACTTAGGCAATTAGACTGTTTGCAGATCGATTGTTTAATTCATAAACAAAACTTGGAGATAGACTAAAGCAACATTGATCTACTTTGCATTTGTATAACAAATGCAGTTCGAAGGCTAGCTGGCTTGGCTTCAGGCTTTGTCTGTAAGTTTATAAAAGAAACAAAGATAGATAGGCTAAAAAACAATCCAGTCGCTCCCCAGTCGAGTCGCCATTTTGTTACCGGGAATAGTGTCCACTTGGATGCTGCTATTCCCACTAAGATTGGTGGCTATCTTAGAAACAAACAAGTAAAGTCTACTTTCGCTTTCCTTTATGAAAATAGATAGCAGTAGAACAAAGGAGACCAAACTTAGTCTTGCACTTGATTTCCTCTCCTTCCTCATAGAGCTTTGCCACTTCTGCTTTGTCTACCCAGCTTTAAAGAGCATCTGTGGAATCACAGCAACATACTACTATCAAAGAACAAAGATCTGTATTCATAGATAACACAGGAACAGATGTGCGTTAACCATACAAATGCATATATAATGAAACATACAAGAATATGGAGGAAAACTTGAATAGCTTTATTAAGATGAAAAATAGCAAGAGGATTACAACCATATGTTCTGACCCAGCATCATCCTCCAACAAGAAGGCCCTTATTCACCTCAAGTAAATCTTAGATCATCCAACACTATGAAATTACACCAGAAAACCAACAACACTTCTCTATAAGATACAAAATTCCAGCCTCTGGAACTCTGTGATGAGGGATCCATATATAGATGATTATAGGGAGGTGAGTCATCTTCTGGGATGTTGATTAATGTCCTCCTTCTGATAGTTCGTGCTTCCACTTGGAGAATGATGATATCTTACTCACCCTTGGTCGAAAATAGAGAGGCAAGTGTCATAGGGGAAGCTTCTGGAAGATTCCATGATCTTCCACCTCGCATTTTGTCCCTGCCATTTGTCCATTCCCGACCATCGCACCCTAACGAGGAGCCATTCAGTATGCATCGCACCCTATACATTGGGAAGGTGATATCCATCGTACCCACTGCACTGGGGTTTCAGTATGGTCCAGTTTTGACCATTTATAAGAAGTTTTTAGTGGATAACTTCTGGGAGATGATGTAATCAGCTGACCTTGTTCCTTTAGGCAGTGAAGCAAAACTTTTAGGGACTTAGGAGCCGTTAGTTTATGGAGATTTATGATTGGGGTTGAAGTTCCCAAAAATGTCTATAACACTAAGGTGTGACAGAAGATATGCACCCATTCTGGTTGTGGCTCCTCTCCCCAAGATTTATTCCACCATGCCGAAAGCTCGCATGGATAATCCCTTCCTCTATATTTTTCAGTCATACAGGTATTAGTGTATCCAAACCTTAACTTCATCATTCACTTAGATTCCTTCCAATTATCAAAGCTATCCTTATGCGTACCCCACCAACGAGTAGGCGTAGCACACAATGCCAACTCGACTGCCTAGAAACAATGCTCCTCTAGCACCTCCCTTTCAAACCTATCCAAAAATAAACTAACATCATCTAAGCCATCATAATGTGGAACATTTCTCACCTCTGCAGATAAGCACCACAAATTTTTTTTCATCATATTGTAACGTAGCATGGAAACTTCATGGAATCTATTATGTCATTGTTCGATCTCTTCATCTAAATTTGAGGTATAGGAGATATCTCTATCCCATGCAATTCTCACATCTGCAGTAGGATTGATCCAATCCTCGTCAAGCACAGTAATCTTGTATATTTGACCCAAGTTATCATCCTCCACATAGTTGCAGATCAGTAAAGTGTAGCATGCTCCCTCCAGAGGATTTACTGGTATAATAACTCGAAGTGCCTTCCTTTCAAATTTCATCCTTCGCTTCTCAAGTTAATTACATCATCCATGTCGAAGGCCCAGTTAATCCCTAATAGAACAGGGTAAGGATTGTTGTCATCCACTATTTCAATTAGCTCAAAATCATCCAGAGCACTTGCTCCTTCAATGTCGACTGTTACCCCATACATGCACCCCATAGGAATGATTTTTTGTTGATTGGCCATGCGTAACTATATAAGAGACCATTGTAGCACAGGCCTCCCTATACTTTCCCATGTCTGTTTAGGAAGTATGTTTGCATCAGATCCCAGATCCAAGATGACCTGATCCATTTCATACTCTCCAATCTGCATGGTCATCCTCATCTTGCACTCTGTCTGCTTCTTATGTTTACCCAGTTTCCTCACAGCACGTTGTTTTGAAGGAGTTTAATTTTTCTCGTGAAATTATCAATTAGCTCCTGGAGTCCTTCTACCGCCTTCTTATCCCGCAAGAGCTTCATACAAGTTTTTATAAAAGTAGCCAATAGAGAGGGATCCATGTCTCGTGTTTCACTATTTTCAACCGATTTCTCTTGACTCCCTTATGTAGAAGCTTAAGCATAATTCTCCTTGGCCACCATAAAAGTTTCTCTAGCCCGATTGAGGTCATATCCAACTTATTTTTCGGAAGCCTTGCACACCCATCCTTCAGTCTCCAATTTCTTTCATTTATCTTCTCCTATGGATATACCACTTTTTCTTACGATATTAATGCTATGATCCTCTTCTCGAGGCTCTTCCCTCATCATCTGTATGTTTTGCATAGGTTGTTGCATCTTTCTCTCCTCCATCTTGGTAATCAACACTGGGAAATCTTCGATCACATGATCAAATTGTCTACAATATTGAGAAGATGGATGCATAGGGTTCTAACAGTCATGTTAAAAATGTCCTACTTCATGACAGTTATCATAGATGATTTTTCCACAACCTCTACCAGCCCCTCCTTCTCTTCCTCTTCTATGACCTTGAAATCCTCTGCATGCTATACTCGTGCCCTGATCCTGAGGTCGATTTTCTATTTTCATTCCATATGTATGGGTCTACTCCATCATCAATTCATAGCTTCGATAGTATTTCTCATCATTTCCAACCCATTTATAGAAAGTACAAAACAATTGTTGCGGTGTTTGAACAAACTTTTGCAAGAGGTGACAATTATCAATCACGTGCTTCCTAGCTATCTGGTAGATGGCGCACCATAATTGTACTCACGTGCTCGGTCCTGAAATTTTATCAAGATTTAGAGGCACAGGACCTACTCTAATAAAGTAATTTTGATATACAGAGTAGTGATCCTTATCATGTCCCTTGTCTTTGCATTTTATATACCAGACTTCAGTGCACACCTCTAGCTAAGCCTCCTTCCTTGTCTTCAAGCTTTGCAACTCCATCTGCAGGCTTTCCCGCTACGATTAAATTTGTTGTACTCCAAAATTCATATCCTACACTCGCGAGGATTCTAACCTCATCATGATCTCCACAAGCTCAGCTTGTTTTCCTATCTTCTGCTATGATAATGGTAGTCTTAGATGAGGTAAAAGTGAAGCAATGTACCCATTTTTATGTTGATCATCTGTAATATTCATATTAGCCTGTCTAATAAGGCATTTTAGCCTCTGATCAAAATCCCACAAGGACACATTTACCCTCTATTTTGTTTCCTTAAACTCGGTTACAAACTACACTTAAGACTTAGGCTTCTTAAACTCATTGTTCAATGCCTAATGAGTCTCCACCATCATCGCTCCAGGTCTATCCGTATAGAACTTGATGTATCACCTCAATGCTTTTTCCTACAACACTGTGACCAGTGGCACTTTCTTCGTATTATCATTTGTAATCCTCTTGTTTTCCATACATAATTTGTGACAAACAAAACTGTTTGGGGGTCATCTCTTCCCACCCCTTTCAACATCGACATCTTCATTGTGTTCGCCATGTTGAATGGTTGATGCGGATGCGGAGGTGGAGGTGGAGGTGGAATGGATGCGTGATGTATCCTCGGGATACCCTGACTTACTATCTACAATGTGCTTCATGGTGTACTCATAATAGTTCCTTCATCGTTGCTAGAAGAGGATCCTAACAACGGAGTGTATTCATAGCCCGATTCTTCATTCCTTCTGAAGGGTTTTCCACTTCTTGTAGTCCCAAACATCAAGGTAATGGCATAACCCTTTTTTCACACAACAACATCTTAATCCAACTATTCAGAGATTTTATATAATTACCTCACGATCCCTTGGAGATCCTACCCTCTACTTCACTATAGCTAATGGTGGTATCAATCACGAGCTCAGTGATGAATAATCCTAATATACGATCAATCCAATGATCAATGACTCGTGCGATGTTTTTTCTGAAGCTTCGAGGTGTTTTACCAGCTCTGGGTTCCATACAATAGGGTCGTCAAGCCTCCATTTACCCTCACTGTCGATTAATCTAGACAGCGACTCATGCAATTCGCAAGGGAAGAAACAAAAAAAGGCTTCAATTTCATTTGTGTCCAGATATATATTAAACCATAGTTCCTTCGATAACCACGAGTTTTTGTTCTCCTGAGCTGCAAACACGTGCAACTTTCGATGGAGCCACTTCTCGATTTCTTTCTTAGTAGGGAACCACTTATTTGACATCACACATTACTCAGATAGATCTCGATCTTGGTAATAGAAACATTTGTTGGCTTGATGGGGCATGACCCAGGTTCAACGTTATCTGTGCCAACCAAAAAAAACCCTAACTGTGGCCCTTTTGGAAACAACCTGCGTAGCGCAGGCTACTGTCTCAACCGAAGTAGTATTGGGGATGCTAGAACCAGGTTTCTGCATCCAAAGGTTGTGTGATGGTTTCCTATAGTTCTTATGGCTTAGATCTACCTTCACTTAGTTCTAATCCTTTCGAATAGATAACTACTACAAATCTATCTAAACAACTTCCAGATCTTTGTGAAGGTACTTAATTGTACTTATCATGCATAAACATTAAGATCCACCACTTTCACACAGTGAACAAGAATTCATTGATATAAAGTATATTACAGAGTGAAGATACATGAACCTAGCAGAAGTAAATACTAAGAAACAGATGCATCAATTTTGACACAAGACAATCTTTATTAAGTATAAGCATTCAATTACACACTTATTATCCTTGTGCACTCAGCTGCAAGGGCCTGCACTCAGCCTGGAGACTTACCAAGGTCTTCGCTCACTCAGCTATAGGAGCCTTCCCCTTTCACCTAAGTACAGGAAATAAACTTTTCTTGTCTTAGTACCTTTCCCTTACAATGATTCTTTTCAAAAATTTACTTCTAAGACTCGCTATGACTCATCCATATATAGCATTTTCTTTACAATACCATGGTCTACAGACCATGGGCAGGTCTCAAAAAAACTCTATCACCTACCAAACAAAGAGACTAAATACCCTTTAACTTCTACTAGCTTTGTGCTCCGCTTCGACATTTCATGGAGACTTTACATTCGCTACAAAAAGATATTACAAAATTTTCTCAAAATTGACTCAAAACTTGACTTAATTGACCCTAGGGACCCCTTCCCAACACAATTCCTTAAGGTGACCTAGGAGGTTGAATCATATTGGAGTAGCCTCTCATCACATGTTTACCCAAATGGACCAGTTAACTTGGGTAAATGTAGGAGGAGGGTGTCATAGAGTGGTATCAAAGAATGGTTCACCCCTTGGACTAGATGGGCAATGTGTGTTGGTCATTCATTCATGTCGGTTGGATATGTGTTACTTATACTTGTGGTCTATGTGCTTGTTGCATATAGATGGTGTTGGTCATGGTTCCAGTGATATCGCCATGGGAAAGTGGATAGTGTGTTGTTGGATGTGTTTATCATGAGTATAGGTCAGTTATGAACTGCTTACGCATGTCCGTGTTTGTATGTCTTGTGTATGCATGCATTCCATCCATATGTTGATTATGCATAAATTGATATGGGTGTAGTTGTCAAGCATGAGGTCATGGTGCGTGGTTGATATGGTCATGCATTGATGGCTAGACTATAGTTAGGATGATATCTACATGTTGCTTTGATTATGTTTATACATGTATTGTGCTAATATGGTTGATCTGGCATATGAGATATCCCCCCAAAAATATACAGAGGTATGTTGATTATATTTATATTTTGGTTTAGCTGACATGGTATGCTTTTCAGGAAGAAAACACCATAGATGACTAGCAATATGGTAAACTGTATTATACGAGACTCTCCCTATGTATCATATGAGTATTGTGGTGTTGGGAATTGTTCTTAATTAACAAACACGTTGAGAATATTGAAGGAAGAATTAAGCAGTTGAAAGGAAAATAATCATAGAATTATGCAGGCATAGGAGAAACAAGTAGAAGTCAATGTAGTAATCCTTCAGATTTTGTCAGACTTGCAGAGGTAGAGACCAATTTGGATCAACCATTGATAGGAGAATAGGATTAATGGGGCATATGGCAGTAGATATCATGGTGGGCACAGGTCAGATAGGGATGACATAGTTAGAAATGGTAGGTTATTGGATACTCTGGATCATAGAGGTGATGGACATAGGTAATATTCTAGTTCTTGTTCTGACATGCACTATGATCATCAACATTATTATTTGTATAGGAGGCATGAAATGGGATATTTTTTGGATGATTTTAAGAAAGCTAAGCCCCTACCTTTGATGGAGAATTGAGGAAGTTGAAGGATGTAGAGGCTTCATTAATTGGGATGAAGAATTTGTTTGAGTTTCATAATTACACAGATAATATGAAGGTCAGAGTAACTATCTTCAACCTAAAAGGTAAATCAAACATCTGGTGGGAATATGTGAAGTGGGTCAGATACATTAGGATAGAAGAGTTGAGTTGGCATGAATTCAAGAGAACCTTTAGGAAGAGGTACTTGTTGGAGAGGTAGTACAATAGAAAAGCCAAGGAATTTTATGAGATAAAAATGGGATCGATGAATGATGAGGAGTATACAACCAAGTTCTTGGATCTATTGAGGTATTTACTGTATCTTAAAGATGAAAAGGCTAAAGTTCAGATATTTGTTAGTGGATTTTCATGAGAATTTAGAAATGAAATTGAGTATGATGAGCCTCAGTCACTTGAGGAGGTTATTGGAAAACTAAAGAATTTTTATGAGCAATCAAAGTGTAAGATTGAATCTCAGCAAGGATGGAAAGGGAAAGATAAAGGTAAAGGTAAATGGAAGCCGAAAAGAATAAGGCCACACAATGCAGAAGAGAAAGAGAATGTTGCACCATACAAGAAGTTCAACGTAGCTAGACAAGGACATGGGTCACAAAAAAATAATAGAGGTGATGTTATCAAATGGTTGGTGATCTAGGTGGCTCCAAAAATACTCAAAAATCAAAGGCTTCAACTCTTAGTGAAACCAAGTCCAAGTCATAGATATTGTCATTCTGTCTCTGTTAGCACAAACAACACTCAAATCTGAGTCCGTATGACCAACTTATCTTCTTCAGAAGTTTGAAAAGTTACATAAGAAAATGGAACCCGCTAGGCATACATGGCAGTTGGCTATCCAATTGGTTAATGACATGTGGCATTTTAGTATTGGTCCCATAGCCCTCCATGAGAGAAAAAAAAAATATACTAAAATGCCCACCCATAGAAAAAAGAAAAAAAATATTTAAAAATAATATATATGGTTATTAAATAAATAACCATATAACAAAAAAGAAACAACTAATCCATTTGTTTTCATATAGGTTGTGGTCAACAGATGAGCATATCATTGGTGGTAAAAATGTAACTTATGGTTATATTATAAATAAACACATTTGTGGTGGAAATTTAGAAAAAACATTATTTTTTGTATTTTATATATTAATGGGCTGCCGACAGGTTATGAAGTTGCAACCCTCATGGAGTGAAACACTTGTCCATAGGATTGCCAACTAGCATGCCACCAAGCATGGTTTTGAAAAATCTGCTTACAAATTCATTCAAAATCCAAATTTTTCCATTTGATGGGACAAAATAGAGGACGGAAGCAGAATCGAGAATCAACGGAGGAGCAGAGAACATACAAAAACTAGAGTCGAGGAAGAACAATACTACATGTATTTTGATATACATTCTCATGGAATATTTGTAGAAATATTATTTGATGCTTGAAGAATCTTTAGATTCCCTTGGAGCAAAAATTTCACAGTGCTAGATTCATGCCAAGTTTATAATTAAACAAGCCAAAATTTCACCAGGAGTCTAATGGCATGATCAGTTTTCTGATATGAGCAATGGAATTCTAATTAAATTGTAAAGAAGAATATTTGTGGAATCATGAGGAATCTAAAAGATTCCTGGAGGGATGAATTTTGAAAGTTTTAGAACCAAGCTGACTTTATTGTCAGGCTAGGATGTAATTCCTAAAATGAATTGTGATTTTGCATTAAGATTGATCATAGATATATAAATGGAAGGAGAGACTCTTGGGCTTCATATCCAAGTGTCTCTTCATATTCCAACTCTTCTTATTTTGAATTTACATTATTTTACACATATTCACCTAATCCCAATGATTAGGTGTCAACATTTCGCCCCTTAATCTGAAGAGATGTTGGTGAGTCCAAGCATTATTATGAATATGTCAAACTTTTATCTTCCAAGTGCTTTGGTGAATATGTCTTCAATCTATTCATTTTTGGAACAATGGCATAGATGGATTGTCTTAGCCTCATCATGATGTCAAATCAGATGGTATTTTTTATTGATGTGCTTCGTTTGATCATGGAACTTTGGGTTCTTGGCCAAATTTATTACAGAAGTATTGTAAATCATGAGTAGAGTTGAATACACTTGTTTCACCAACAAATCTTCTAGAATTTTCACGAGCCACACAATTTCATTTGTTTCTTCAGCTGCTACCACATATTTTTCCTTTGTTGTGGAATCTACTGGAACTGATTATTTGTGTGACCTACAAGAGACAGCTCCCGATCCAAGACTCATAGCATAACTTGAAGTAGATAGCCTAGTTTCTTTATCTCCATCAAAGTTCGAATCAAAGTATCCAATCAAGATGAGGTCACCCACCTATGTATACTTAAGTCCAAAGTCTTGAGTTCCCTTCAAGTACTTTAGAACTCTTTTTGTAGGAGACCAATGTCCCTCACAAGGATTTTTCATAACCCTGAAGAGGATTCTGAAAACAAATGAAATGTCTGGTCTAGTAGTAGTCAAGTAGTTGAGACTTCCTTCGAGTTGTCTAGACTTTGTTATATCGTCAAATTCTTTTCCTTTAGTGGATGTGATATTTAAGTTCTATTCCATTGGAGTAGTCAAAGGATTGCACTCAACCATGTCAAAATTGTTCAACAAGAATCCAATGTGCTTCTTCTGAGAGAGGAATATAAACTACGGATCTTGAGTTACTTCAATACCATGATAGTAGTGAACATACACCAAGTCTGTCATTTCAAAAGTTTCCTCAATTCCTTCTTTATGGATGAAATATAGCTGTCATTGTTCCTTGTCATCAAAAGATCATCTACATATACCACAAGATATAAAATTATTTTCCCAACTTTCTTAACAAACAAATTTGCAACATCAAGATCATAATGTTTGAAGTTGAGTGTTAGAAGATGCTCAGTTAACTTCTCATACCAGAATCGTGGTGCTTGCTTGAGGCGATTGTAGGCTTTTACAAGCTTGCATACTTTATGTTCCTGACCCTTCAGAACAAATCCTTCTAGCTGGGACATAAAAACATTCTCTTTCAGATCTCCATTCTAGAATGTAGTTTTTACACCCATTTGATGAACTTTCCAACCGTTCTGAGCTTCCAAGGTAGAGAGTGTCTGGATGGTAGCCCATTTCGTTGTGGGGGGGAAGGCTCCTCATAGTCGACCCCTTTCTTATGTGTGAAACCTTTTGCCACATGCATGGATTTGTGCTTGTCAAGTGAGCCATCAACTTAATACTTGTTCTTGTAGACCCACTTGCAGTCTATTGGTTTGGTTCCCAATTGAGGATCAACCATCTTCCAAGCTTCATTATTTATCAAGGCATCATAATCTTTCTGTATCACTTCTATCCATTGATCATGAGAAGGGGCTTATTTGATGTACGTTGGTTCAAAATATGAAGACTAATTTAGTTCCCAAGCATAAGAAACATCCATATCAATAGGTGAGTCATAATTATCTACACCACCTCCAATCTGTCTGGTTGAACTTCTTGTTCCTATCTTTTCAACCTCATCAGGACGAACACTTTCAAGTGTTTTTGTCATCCATTTTGGAGGACCTTTCTGAGAAGGCCCAAGTTTCTCAGTTGACTGAGTTGGGGATGAATCAAGATTTAGTATCCCAATTCTGTCACTCAAATCACTCAAAGTGTCATCAGTGGTTGGAGATTCATGTGGGGGGGAGAGTGCTTCAAAAGAAATTTCCACAAATTGATCCAGTATAGGAATCCCCCCTTCAAGATGTGGAATCTCATTATCGAATTCTTGAAAATAATTGCCATGTAGGAATATATGCAACCGATCAAGCTACCGCTCAACAACATTTCCAGCCTTGGAATATTCAAGAAAAATGACATCTCTAGACACTACAAAAGTCTTATTAACTTCATCATAGAGATGGTATGCCTTGGACGTATCTGAATATCCTAAGAAGATATACTTACGACTCCTTGCACCAAGTTTTTTCTTTGCTCCTTAGGTATCAAGGCATAATAGGTGGAACCACAGACCTTGAGATGATTTACCAAAGGAATGTTGTCATACCACATTTTGTGAGGATTCTTGTTTCTAATAGAATTATATGGACACCTATTCTTTATATACACTGCACATAAAACAAAATCATTCCAAAACATCAGTTTAACATTCTTGAAAAACATCATGGAACATACCATAATTAAGATTGTCATGTTAATTCTTTCAGCTACTCCGTTCTGTTGAGGATTATAAGGCACACTTATTTGATGTTTGATCCCATGATGGTAAAGATAGTTTTCAAATTCATTTGGAGTGCATTATTTTCCATTATTAGTGCGAATAGAGCCAATATGAGATTTTGCATCATTTTCAATCGATGCATGAAAGTTCTTGAATGTTTGAAAGGCATCAGATTTGTTCTTCAATAAATAAATCCAATGCATTCCAGTGTAGTCATCAATAAATGTCATCATATATCTATTTCCATTTACAGAAGGAATAGGAATTGGACTGCATAAATCTGAATGAATAGGTTCAAGTTTTCTATGTTCTCTGGAATGTGAATCATGAAAATAATGTTTGATGTGCTTTTCTAAGATACAAGAATCACATTGCTTGAGTTTCCTAGGAATTGTAGGCAAACCAGTAACACCAGTGTTGTTCAACATACGAAGGTTGCATAATTCAAGTGCCCAAATCTAGCATGCCATAAAAGACTTGATGGAAATGTACCTTCATCATAATGAGAACTGTATGAATTTTTTTTTCCTGAGAAGTGGTACCTTGCAACTTTAGAAGCCTTTCTTTTTCTATCCCCATCATGAAAAGTGAGTGATATGATGCCTTTTTTACCTCAATATTGCCATCAAACATATGAATTGAGTGTCCTTGATGGTGGATGTGGACCAAAGATAGAATTTGTTTGCTCAACTTGGGAGATATAGAACATCATGCAAAAGAAATTCTAGAAGACCAAGAAGTTTGTGACTGATTGTGCCAAGCCCTGACGACCTGAGTTTTGACTTGTCTACAAAGTATAATGCTCCATCAACATTGTCAGTAAATTATTCAATCTTCTAAAATTCATGTGGAAAGATTCCCTTGAATCAAGAGACCAATCATTTTTCTAAGAAGCAAGTGAGGCATTAAGTAATTTTTTAGTTACTCCAATATTACAATGTGCCACAATGTAGTGAGCAGATTCGCGTGCTTTACCTTTCCCTTTGTCAATGGTTTTATCTGTGGGTTTAATTCTTTCCTGCTCAATTCTGTCCCAAGGCAATTGACATGTGGATGCATCATGTCCATCTCTATTACAACATATGCAATGAAGATCAAGCTTTTCTCCTTGGAACTGTCTACCCACCCTACCTTTAAAGTTCCTTCTTCCTCTTCCTCTTCGACCTTCAACAATACATATAAATTAATGCATGTAAAAAAAAATGTACCCTCTTGGAAATATACTATAAAACACATTTCTCTTTTGGTGGAAAAAATGCACTTTTGTGGTGTGTGTGTGTGTATATAAAAGTATATATATTATATAATATATTATATATATATATATATAATATATATATATATATATATTATATATAATGATTTCATAAATAAAAAAATAAAATTATGGTTTATATATGAGAGAAGTATCATTTGGGGGAGGTGGTATATGGGGGAGGTGTATATATGGTAGAGGTATTATTTGGGGGCGTTAAAAAAGGGGATAGGGGCACTACTCATATGGTGGGTCATATGCTATATTAGAGGAGTATATAATGCATATTTTGGAGAAGGAGCGGTGCGATACTGGCTTGATTATTAATATTGTGACGAGGGGAGGACTGATGGTATGTCGAAACAGGATGAATAATAACTACACAATAATATTGTCAATGTGATATTGGTGGTATGGCAGAGGAGTATGTCGGATTATATAGGAGTGGTATGGGGATATATACAACAACTTTATATATCAGTGTGGTTATATATTAAAGATTGGGAGTGGATTGTGAACCTATTACAGAGGTTATACCATAGGAGGGAGACTGTTGGTATGGCATTATACAATATAGAATGGGCAGGCCAATGTGGAGGTGAGGCAATGTCAACATATGGGGTGGAAGAGGATTTTGGTATGCAGGACCAGTGCCAGAGGACTATGGTATGTGTGAAATTGGTGTTATATTATACAAACCGGAGGGAGGTATGGTGGGGTTATACGACAATTATATATCAAAAGCCACAATGTTATAAACTGGGAGTTGGATATATGTTTGAAAATTGGTGGTAGGGGAGCGTGGTGGCAGGATATATGAATATGACAGAGGTTATATGAAGGATTGTTAAACAGTGAGTGGTGGACCAGGCGCAACATAACCACAATGGTATTTGTCAATAGGGAGGAGAAATACCGCAACAGTTTGGTGGATAGTCCCTTGAGATATGAATGAAAAGCGATGATGGCAGTGTGAATATGCCACCACAGTCAGGATAATCACAGGAAAAATATAGAGGAGGTATTATATAATAGTGTGAGGAGGTATTAAAAAATTTAATACAGAGTACATGAACAAATTTAACAAATGATGACATAGATCACACCTGATTTAAAAAAATCAACGCAGAGTGTACTCCATGCACGTTCACCGCACCAACATTAAATCCTTCACAACTTCCAATCCTTCCTCTATTCCACACAAAGATTGGAGCAATGGAAGAGGTGTCAGTTCTGCAAAATAGGTAGAACATAGGTAGGAGGGAGTTACAAGGGAAGAAAGGGAAGCCAAAAATGGAGCTGGCTCTGATGCCATGTTAGGCCAGGATGTAACTCCTCAAATGAATTGTGATTGTGCATTAAGGTTGATCATATATATATACATGGAGGGAGAGAATCTTGGGCTTCATCTCCCAATGTCTCTTCATATTCCAATTCTTATTATTTTCTATTTACATTATTTTACACATATTCACCCAATCCCAATGATTATGTGTCACCATTGATACTCAAATTTCTTAGTTTTCCGAAAGGAGCATTGTGGTGAAGTCAGATTTGTCATTTAAACAACATAACTCTAGTCAACCAGCGAGAAGGAATATTTGAGATTCCCAAGGTTCCATATTTTGGCTTTGTCAGAATGGGGTCGATTTTATAGTCATTTGACATGAGTTGACGCCAAAAATTCAATGGTGCATTCCTTTTCTTCAGCAGAATTATGCACTTTCTGGCCATATCTAATAAAGGAGGTTTAAGGTGCCTTTTGTACATGCATGTAATTTTATTTTTGCTGAAGATTAATGAAATCGGCCTCCACACTTTGAGAAGAGCCTGGAGACATAACCCACACTGGGTGAAATATGTTGGCAAATTACTGTGCTTTGTTCCTCATGATTGGATTTCATTTTCTGTTTATGTTATGTGTATGCATTGTATGGTTACATGCTCTTTTATATGCAATTATGAATGCATCAATGAAGTAAAAATATTTGGATCAAATATGGTATCCGAGCAAGACTTATTTTTATGTGAATTGTAAGTGTATTATCACTAGGGGAAGGCTCCAAAGAGGTAAAGGAAAACTTATGTCCTTTGATCCAGAAGCGGGGATGTAGCATGAAGAAGGAAAATGGCAGATGAAGATTCTTTCCTAGAGTAAGAGTGAAACTATCACAAGGCCTTCTATGCCATAGCTGAAAAAGTGGACAAATTACTTGCAGATATGAGAATACAATGAAGTAATAAAAGAGAGAACCAGAAAGAGCCCCCTCCCTCTCATCCTCCAGTGAGAGTTCTTCTCCTTCATCTTCTTGTCATTCTAACATGCATCATGGGAATGCATTTAAAAAGCCATTTTTAAGTTAGATGTCAAGTTTGATTTTCCCACATTTAGTGGATAATATAATGCAGAATAGCTAGATAACTGGATTAGATAAGTTGAAGTGTATTGTCACATACAACGAATCAAACAGGATGAAGCCAAGATCTAGATAGCGTCCCTTCGAATGAGTGGCACTACTCTCGTCTAGTGGGAAAACAAAGTACAAAAAGGTGGTAAGAGTAGTCATAAACTTCTTTCATCTTGGTCTAAGTTCATTTCTTCTTTAAGAGGATAATTTTACCCATTGGTTTATAGACAGAAGTCCATGATGGAATGGAAATAATTGAAACAAAGTAAAGGTCAAATTGTTTAGAATTTTGTAGAGGAGTTTAGGAAACAAGAATTAGCAATGAATTTTCCACTTGACACTTCTGAGACGTTGATGAAATATATTGACTCCTTTCATAGTTATTTGCAACTTTCGTTGTTATTATTTGAACCTAAAACTCTTGATGAACCTAGTTTTAAAGTTGTACATCTTGAAAGCAGGGGGAAGCATGAGAGAAAAAACCGCCCAAAGAGGACAACAAAAACAAAGAGAAAGGAAGAAAATCCCTCTTGCAGTCATTGTGAGAAAGAAGGACACGATGAGGAGCATTGCTGGAAATTGCATCCAGAATTGAGGCCAAAGAGGAGCGACAGAAAAGAGAAGGAGAAGACAGTTGCAACTATGCAACAAGACAAAGAATCTAAATCAGAGTATGATGAGAAGATCGTAGATGCAAGATTTGTATTTTTTGGACCAACTAACCCAGGATTGGACTAAGGTGATGAAATGAATATTACAACTCTTGAGATTGCAAAAGGTGGACCTATTGACTTGGGTTCTGATTCAGGCGATGAGACAAATATTTCAGTAGACATGGTGTTAAAGGTGAGAAGGGAACTAAAGAAGGCTGGGCTCTAAGAACTTGAAGAGATCAACCAAAGAATTCAAACAAAGATGCTAAACAAAATAGACTCCTACAAGAACTAGAGAAGGAGAAACAAAGGTTGCAACATCAACTACAAGCCAAGGAAGAGGCCTTGGAAAATTTGGAGCATAATAAGCCGGAGGTAAAAAGTGATTCTTCAATTTCATGTTCTTTTAATGATGATGATTTTGATGCATTTGAGAAACATGCTACAGGAATTGGATCAAAGTTGTTGATGAATATGGGTTATCAAGGGAAAGGCCTCGACATTAATGGCCCCGACATTGTGAATCCCATGAAAGTGGAGGAATTTCCTCATTATGAAAGACTTGGGTATGTAGAGAGATTGGAGAATGCTCAAAGACAATTAGTAACCAACCAACGATAGATGATGGGAGAAAATCATCACATTCCAGTCATAGTGAGGATTCTATGGGCTCTTATCAAAGGCACACCAAACGTAAGTATTCCAAGATGATCCAGAAAGTTTGGAGGAGAAAAAATCATCATAGTCACTGCAATGATGAAACCACAGATCCATGTGTCAGATAATTGATGCCCAGAAAGCACCTATGAAGGAACTAACTGGTGAATATTTTTAACAAGAAAATCTACCACAGGGAGATGACGCATTCACTTTGTTGAGTAAGAGATGGTTTTACTAGATACAGTAGCTTGTTATGGCCATATTTTGTAAATCATGTTTTGCAATATAGTTGTAAAGAGGATGATGTGCTTTCCATTGCTTATTAAAACAACGATGATGTTTTTGGCCTTTTTGTTGATAACTAGGGTTTCTATTATGTTGTAAACTTGGCCAAAGAGTGTGTGTTATAAACTCTTGGAAAGTATGGGGTTGCTTGAGTCATGTGTCGTCTTGTATGTAATTTGCAAAGAATCTACCATAGGTTCACTTGTAAAGCAGATGTTGAAAGAGTGTCTTAAAAAAGGAACATGCAGATGTTGATTATGTTCATGCTTTTGGAGGACCAAAAGCTACTTTGTTGGGAGGAATGATCTAGGTGTCTCTAGAAAGGCTAAAAAATCAAAGTCTTCAATTCTTAGTGAAACCCAGTGCAAGTCGTAGATATTTTCATTTTGTCTCTGGTGGCACAAATGAGACTCAAATTTGAGTTTGTATGACCAACTTATCATCTTTAGAAATTTACAAAGTTATAAAGGAAAATGAGACCCACCAAGTATACATGATAACTAACTAGACAATTGGCTAATGACACATGGCATTATAGTATTGGTTTTATACCGCTGCACAAGAAACAAAAATAACCACCCATAGAAAAAAACAAACAAAAAAAATTAAAAGAAATATAATATGGTTATTAAATAAATAACCATATGACAAAGACAAATCATTTTATAATATATAAAATTAAATGGTTATATTTAAACAAAAGATAATATTAAAATTCCATTTGAAAAAAACGCACACCAACGAATCCATTTGTGTCATATAGGTTGTTATAATGATATGAAAGTATGGTGAAAAAGGTTATGAATGGGATATGGTTTATAACCATATATAAATAGCCGAGTCCTATATGGTTGTGGTCAATGGATGGGCATACTTGTGGTATAAAATACAACTTAGTGTTATATTATAAACGAACACTTTTTTGACAGATTTTATTTTCTTTGTATTTTATATATTAATGGGCTTCCAACACGTTTTGAAGTTGAGACCCTTGCTGAGTTAATGACCTAACCATAGGACTGCCAACTAGCATGCCAACGGGTACAGTTTTGAAAAATTCATGAACAAATTCATTAAAAATCTAAAATTTTCCATTCGATGGGACAAAATAGAGGATAAAGAGCATCAAACTGAGGTGAAACTAAAAATCAACATAGGAGTAGAGGACACACGGAACCTAGAGCTGAGGAGGAACCATGTTGCATGAATGTGAAGACATATTCTTAGGGAATATTTACAGGAATATTCTTTGATGCTTGAAGAATCTTTAGATCCTTGGAGCAAAAAATTTACAGTGCTAGATTCATGCCATGTTTATAATCAAATGAACCAGAATTTCACCAAGAATTTGATGGAGCGATTGGTTTTTTGATCTAAGAAGTAGAATTTTAGTGAACTTGTAGAAAAGAATCTTTGTAGAATCATGAGTGATGTAAAATATTCCTTGAGGGCGGAATTTGACAGTTTCAGAACCAGGCCAACTTTATACTCCAATTACCTAGTTTTCCGCAAGGAGCACAATGGTGAAGTCGAACTTTTCATATGAGCAGAAAAACTCCAATCAACCAACGAGAGGGAATCTTTAGGGAATGTTTGAGATTCTTGAGGGTCTAGATTTTGACTTTCTCATAAATGGGTTGAATTTATAGTCATTTGACATGATTTCATGCCATGAATTCAACGATGCAGTCCATTTATGTAGCAGAGCTATGTTTTTTCTGGCCATCCCTAGAAATGGAGGTATAAGGTGCCTTTTGTACATGCATGTAATTTGATTTTTTCTAAATATTAATGAAAGCGATCTCCCCACTTTGAGAAGAGCCTAGAGAGGTAGCCCACATAGATGAACTCCATTATCAACCTGTTGTTATTTGTTCCTCATGATTTCCTGTCATTTTTTGTTTATGTTATGTGTATGCATTATATGGTTACATGCTCTTTTATTTGCAATTATGAATGCATAAATGAAGTAAAAAGATTAGGATTAGTTGGAGTCTTAGATATGTGGTAAAGAGAATCTCAAAAGATATTGTTTGTAGTATCAGGGTGGTAGGCCTCAGATTTGTAATGTACAAGAGATGTAGACTGTTGGGGATGTGGGGCAGAGCATTCATCATATCTATGCAAGACTAGATAATAGGCAGGCAGATCACGAGGCATCTACCATTGAGATGGGTTGTAAACTTTGTGATCAAGTTGTTTCTATTTTGATTGACCCTGGATCTAATTATAGTTATACTAATTGTGACTTGGTTGATAAGTGTGGTTTGAATAAAGAAGTGCATGCAATATCTTGGTTAATATAGTTGGCTACAGGTATAAAGAAGAGAGTTCATGATTGGGTAAGAGCTTGTGAATTTGAACTGAATGGTATGCCTACATCAACACATTTGAATGTATTGTCGTTGTGATCATACAATATGTTGTTGGGTATGGATTGGTTGTATTTGCATAGGACCAAGGTAGATTGTTGTGACAAAGCCATTGAGCATTTGGATGAAAATGGAGAGCAAAGAACCTTATAGGGTAAGAAGAAGGAAACATTAGTTAGGATGGTGAAAACTATGTAGGGAAAACACAGTCGCAGAAAAGGGTGTGTATTATTTCCAGTACATATTTCTAGTGAAAAAAGTAAGGAGGATAAGGAAGCAGAGGTATTGAGCAGGTACCTAGTTTTACAATAGTTTCAAGATGTGTTTCCAACACATATTTTAAATTTACTGCCTCACAAAGAATTTGGATTTTCTATTGAGTTGGTACCATGGGAAGCACCAACATCAAAGACACCTTACAGGATGAGAAAACTAGAGTTAGTAGAATTGAAGTTACAATTGAAGGAAATTCTTCACAAGGGATACATTAGGCCAAGTGTATCACCTTGTGGTGCATCAGTATTGTTTGTGAAGAAGAAGGATGACACTCTCAAGTTATGTATTGATTACAGACAATTGAATAAGGTGACTATCAAGAACATGTATCCATTGTTAAGGATTGGTGACTTGTTAAATTAGTTGAAGGGAGCAATATTGTCCTCAAAGATTCATTTGAGATTCAGATATCATCATGTATGCATCAAGAAAGATGACATTTACATGAGAACTTTACGGACCAAGTATGGGAATTATAAGTTTTTTGTAGTTCCATTTGGTTCTACTAATGCTCCAACTACCTTTATGTGTTTGATGAATAGTGTGTTGCTTCCTTATATGGACAAGTTTGTTATTTTATTAATTGATGACACCTTGATATATTGTAAGGACGGGGAAGAGCATGTCGAGCATCGAGTAGTAGTATTGAGATTGTTGAGAGAGAATCAATTGTATGTTAAACTCAGTAAATGTAGTTTCTTTCAGACAAAGGTGCATTACTTGGGACATGTTGTTTTGAAGGAAGGCATAACAGTGGATCCAGAGAAGATAAGGGCTATCATGGAGTGGTCAGCTCTTAGAAATGTGGAATAGGTAAGATCATTTATGGAGTTAGCAGGTTATTATAGGAGATTCATCAGGAACTTCCCCCAAGAGTGCATATCCTATTACATCATCGCAGAGGCAAGGTAAGAATTTGAATGGACAGAGGAATGTGCAACAAGATTTAATCAATTAAATTAATTATTGACAAATGTTCCAATGTTAAAGATTATAGACCCAAACAAATAGTTTTTAGTGTGTACAAATTCTCACAAGAGAGGACTTGGTGGAGACATTATGTAGGAGGGAGAGGTAGTATGTTATGATCCGTGAAAACTGAATGAGCACGAGCAAAACTATATGACTCATGATCTTGAGTTAGAAATGATCAATCATTCATTGAATATGTGGAGGCACCATCTTCTTGCCAGGAGGTTTGCATTGATGAGTGATCAAAGTAGATTTAGGTATATATTTGACCAATCGAATATGAATGCCAGGTAATCTAGATGTTGGCCATGATTAGTGAGTTTGACTTTTAGATCAGGTACATCAAGGGTAAAGATAGCAGGGTTGCAGATGCTCTTCGAAGGTGGGTATAGGTAAATGACATTGCAACTATGAGTTCTTATGGGAGAGATCTAAAGGATCAGATCTTATAGGTGGTTCAGCAGGATAACAGGTACATGGAGCTAAGACACATGTTATAGTCGAGTACAGGTACAAGTATAGGTGCATAGGATGTGGATTGTCATCTCTCAATAGATGATTTGATCAAGTTTAGGGACATGATATATGTGCCAGACAAAAATGACTTCAAGAAGATTTCCTTAAGGGAGTTTCATGCGGAATCATATTAAATACACCCAGGATATCAGAAGACATTCAATGCAATGAAAAAGTTCTATTATTGACCAAGTATGAAGAAGGATGTGGAACTTTTTTGGCTAGGTTCTTGGTTTGTCAGCAAGTGAAGTTAGAGTGTAAGCACCCAAGTGGATTACTATAGCCAATTCTAATTCCAGAGTGGAAATGGGAGGTCATTTCCATGGATTTCATTACAGGTTTTTCGAGGACATCTGGACAACATGATTCCATCATGGTTTTGGTGGAAAGGTTGACAAAGTTAGCGCAATTCATTCTAGTGAAGTCTACTTAGTCAACCAATGATGTAGAAAACATCTTCATTAGAGATGTGGTCAGATTGCATGGAGTTCCAAAGAATATTGTGTCAAACAGTGATGTTAATTTCACTTCTAGATTCTGGAAAGTGTTGTTTCCAGGTTTGGGTATAGAATTGGCCTTCAGTACAACTTATCATCCATAGATAGATGGATAGATAGAGAAGGTCAACCAAATATTGGAGGACATGTTGAGGATGTATGTGATGCACCAATAGAGGATATGGGATGAGTACCTTTCGTTGTTTGAGTTTGCTTATAAGAATGCTTACCAAGAGTCTTTAAGGATGAGTTTGTTTAAGGTACTCTATGAGAAGAGTTGTAATACTCCCATCAGTTGGAGTGATCCAGTGAACATGGTGTTGATTGGATCGGATATGTTGGTAGAGATGGAATAGGAAATGCAGGTAATCAAGAATCATCTGAATACAACACAAGACAGACAAAAAATTTATGCAGATTAGAACAAGTTGTTTAAGGAGTTTTAGGTTAGGGAAGAAGCGTACTTTTGCTTCAAGCCCAATAAAAATTCCTTGAGAATTGGATCATGTGCCAAGTTGGCACCTCAGTTTTGTGGACCTTTCAATATACTTGAAAGGATAAGACTAGTAGCGTATCGACATTAGGGGAATTTTGAAGTCTAAAATGGGCATTCTAAGAAAAATGTACAACCAAAACAAACTTTATAATAACCAATAGGATTCAAGATGATGATGTCAACCATGGGGGATGATCCACCATTTTTGGAGTAAAAAAGTAAAGATATTAAAAAATAAAAAAATAATAAAACTACTTTTTCAACTCGTATTTTCAAGTTATCTCCCTATGGTTTTACTCAAATTTCGAGTAGGAGTACTCATTAGATGCAAAATTGAATTCTTCATCCAAGGAGGGTTTTGTAATAGCCCTGATGAGAATTCCATGTAATAAAAGTTAGTAAAGGACAAATAATAACCATGGTTATGGGACACTTATTTGAAGCTAAATGTTAGGCAAGACATCCTAGTGTGGTGTTCATTTAGCTTATTATGGCTAAGGAAATTGGAAAAGGAAATGGAAAAGGATTTGGAAAGGAAAAATGAGGAGGAAAGGTGAAAGGTCATAGGTTGCATGTGAGGAGGAAAAGAAAAGAAAATAATGGAAAATGAAGAAAATAGAGGCCTCATTAATAAAAAGGCTTATGAGGATTAGTTTGTACCTTTCTTCAGTGTAACCTTTTGTCAGTTTAGTTTTGAAGCTCTCTCTCTACTCTCTCTCTCTCACTCTTGGACACAACGTTTTCTTGGAGAACTTCAGAATTGGATAAAGAAAGACAAAGAAGTCAATAGGAAGTAAATATCAAGAAGTGAAGAGAAGGATCTAGAATCTATAATGTATTATTTGCAGGTATCGATTTGCATGTGTGATTTCCTTGCTAGATTTAGCATGCATGGCTATGCATGTGTGTTCTTAGTTCTCTTGTTGTCAGGGGCATGGGCTTTTCTATGTGTGACAATGTTTTTCGGCCTAGCCTTTCAATTTCTGAACAAGCATGGTGTGGTGGGTTCTTTTGTATGTGGTTGAGATGGATTACTGCATGGACTTGAAGCTGAGTGGGGTAGTCCCAAGATTATTCACAAGGCCTAGGAATCCTAGGATGGGATACATAGTAAATCATGAATGTGAACATCTCGATTGAGCTAGGAATCCCTTGACCGATAATGGCAGGATACATGGTAAAGCTCAATGGTGAGTACCCTTGATTGGGCATAAGAATCTAGAGATGGGATACACAGTAAATCCCAGAGGGTGGAGACCTCGTAAGCCTAGGAATCCCCTAACCATTAATGGTGGGATATGCGGTAAAACCGAGAGGTTGGTATGGGCAAACTCCTCACGAGGTAGGAGGAGAGATCTAGTGGCATCCATGCTTGTTTTTGGCCTAGTGATCCAGTGAAGATTGCAGTAGAGCCTACTATTGAATGTTTATTGTTTATGGCTTATTTATCTAGTGGGGATTGTTGTAAATATTGGTTTTAACATTCAAGGTGAGGTGGTGTAGCCTCAAGTAGCCCTAGATGATTTTGGTTATAATATGGCATGAGAGTGATTGGCTGAAAAAAATATTTGGTTAAGCCAATCTATGGTTGGATGGTACATGGAAGTCCCAAACCTGATTGGCCTAATCATTCATTAATAAGAACTATTTCTCCTTGGTATTTTATGAGAAAATGTATTGGTTCATATGAGGCATTTATGGATGATGTATCCTTGTTATTTATGTTGGTTATATGTTGGTTATGTTCATGTTCTATGAAAATGATGATGTATGCCTCTCATCATGTTTTGATTTGTAAATGAATGTACAATCAATATATGAACTAATAGATGACAATGAAACTAATGTGATAAGGCATTAATGCCTCTTAGCAATTCTCAAATAAGTATGAGACCCCTATGCTGAGATATGTTGTCATGGCCTGTAGAATACATATTTGTGACATGTCTGACGAAATGCCTGTCATGGATAGTAGGGTCCAGTCAAGTATTTGTTGAAGTATTTAAAATTTTATCATTTTTTCGATGTTACTCTTCATTCCTGGAAGCTTCATGGAGTTTTTGGCAGTGTCCTGAGTCCTGGCCCTAAAAAGGTGCAACAAAATCTGGGGTCGCAAACTGAGAACTAGCTGAAAAAGACCACATTCATTTGTATGCCCATGCCATGAGAGTGACTAGAGGGTCCTAGTTGCATGAATTCCCATGTCATTGGAATGATAGAGGCTCTAGGGAATTAAAATATAATTTTTTTCAAGGGTTGATCATCTAGAAGGATTGGTTGACTCCTTTGGGATCTGCAGTGTGCGTAGAAGGTTAGATTGGTTGTATTTTGCCAGTTCCACTTATTTATGGTGATATAAGAGATTGAATGATTTTGTAGTAACCTCTCGCCACATGTTTACCCCAACAGACATGTTAACTTGGGTAAATGTGAGAGGAGGGTATTACACAAAGATGCATTAAATTTGAATTGGGTCACTAGCTATTTATCATCATTCTCAAGATGCAGAATGATGAAATAGTGGTTTGATAATCCTCCACTTTCAACATAGGATTTTATTAGGAAATGATGTGATATGATATATGTTGAAACCAAGCATCTATCTAATCAATTAGACACAAAATTGTCATTTAGTCTCATATTCCTCCATGTGTGAGTGCTTTTTTATGCACAAATATCCACTAGGATGACAAAGTCGAAGAGGTGTACAAAGAAACCTTACAAAGGGTCTGTCATTTAATTATGTTCCTTAACCTTATGAATACACAATGTAAGCTTTAAAATACCTCCTAAAATTATTGGATTCTAAGAGAGGTGACTTGAATATTTGAGGGAATCTCAAAATTCCTTCCATCTGAATATGGCTTGTACATGTTCATGATAATCCATACAACATGAAGAAATTTTTGATTTCAATCTCTACACTAATTTCATTAGGAAAAAATGGAAATGATGTATCCTTAATATCTAGACTCTAGCCAGTGACAAGGTCCTCATATAGGCCAACAACAACAGTAATGCGAAAAGCCCATCCCTTCAACCATAGAATCAAAATCTCATGAGTTTTTTCACTCGAGTTCATAATATCTTGAAAGATGATGATTTCAGGACTACATGACTGTAAGAGGAATTTGAGGGAAATTTTATTTCATATGCCCCCAAAACCCCTTAGGTTCAAAGATAATATTTTCATTTGGGAGACCCACAAGAGGGTTTCTTTTCTCCAAGGAATTAGGTTTTTTTCCCATGGAAAATATCATCTATAGCTATCTGTTGTGGAATGGACAGGTTGGACTTATGACCAACTTGTCCAACTTATGGAGACCATGGTATTTAGTTCATCGCAACAATAAAGGATAGAATATGGAGCATGAGAGGAAATATGAGCCTAAAAAATCAAAGAAAGACCTAGAACATTGTCACCAAAAAAAGGAAAAACTTTGATAGAATCCAAGTGATGAGGCTCAATATTGCAACAAGAATGTTGCAACTCCCAAGGCTACTGACTTTAATTATCAACCCAGGGTTCATACAAACTTAAGAGGTATTGGCACTATATGTGCAACATACAATGTGTCATTCTTTTCCTGATTTGATGTAATGTAGTGAATGTCATGAAATCAAAGCCTAAGCTAATTGAAAAAATGAAATTGTTACTCTATTTGCAAGAAATGCAAGTGAGACTTGCTCAACTTGTAAATGCTACTGAATCAACCCATAAGTGAACACAATAATTATTGCTAACTGCAAAAAGGAAAGCTACACTAATTGCAATAAACCATCTAGCTATCAAATTCACTTGAAAACAAAATATTATTCTACCAATTCACAACTCAAGAATTCAAGCATCATTTATCTAACTCACACTTGTAGATTAAGTAATGTTCTTATTGCAACATCTGTAAGGAACTAATGTTATTTTATTTTGCATTGAAGGAAAATGAATGGAGGGAATGGAGTCCAAAATTGTTGGGTTGTGTTATATTCTTTCCACGACTAACCTACGTAGTGAACTGGGGGGTTAGAGGGGAGGCGGAGCCCCCCCTATCCGGGGGGTTTGAGGGGGGCGGGCAGCGCCCCGGGAATTATTTTTT
>APFE031447530.1:0-17708 GCA_000404065.3 Pinus taeda | reverse complement strand
TTTTTTTATAAGGAAAACACCAGGCCAACAAAAGATTGAAAGACTGGCACTGAAGAAATATCGTTTCTTAGAAGCTGGAAAGAACATTAACCTCTATGCCTTACTTGCTGTCCAAATGCAGAAAGCAACCCAGATTCTACAACTGTTACAATAAAAAATACTCTTCCAAACTGTTCATCTCAAAATCGGAAAACAGGTATCCACCGTCCAATTCTAAGTTGTTGAATGAATACAAATAGCTAAAGACACAGGGCTGCGTAGGTTTACACAGGCCACACAAAAACAGGTGGCTCACAAAAGATTGAGCATATCATGAACAAACTTGCTTTGATACCATGCCAAACACACATGGGCAACCACAAATAGGAAAGATAAAACATGACAGTACAATTTTTATTAACAACTGATATACATTTATACTACATATTGTGACCGTTGGGTTTCACATCCCAAGGTCTCTTGGAATCCTTTTGTCCATTCGGCTTCCACACTAACCCATTGAGAATTAGGTGTCCAAAAGGTCTACAGTCAAGTGATGCTCTATGAAAGGCCTGTGTTACTATTGATAGATCTCATGTTCCTGTATCAACCATTGGCTGATGGGTTGTTGCACGGCTTCCTTGGAAAGGCTGTCAAAAATTTGGTTCCTTTCCCTATAAATATGATTACAAACAATAAAATCAAAATGAGATTTTAATGTTGTAATTTCGTCCAGTAGTCATCTGAGCGTGTGCATGTGACAATGAGATAGTGTGTTAAACCAATTGATGACAATTTTGGAATCACCAAAGATTTGTATACGACTGCAATGCTTCTCAAGTGCAAAAATGAGTAGTCTAAGACTGTTTAATTTTGCGTAATTATTAGTGCCCCTGCCAAATCCCATCTTTACTTTTAGGAAATGATCCTTTGTTAAATATAGGATAGCACCACCTCCACAACCAGTTTCTTGGGCAAATCCATCAAAGGCAAAATATTTTCCAATGGATTCAGGGGAGATATGGCAGATATGTGTTGATTGTTCTTCTTCTGGAATTAACTCATATAGAGCCTCAATGTTTGTTCAAGTGGTGTTCTAATCGTTGGGGATGCCCTGAAATATTTGTTTGTTTCTTGCTATCCAAATGCCCCAACAGACTAATAGAGGAAGGTTGCGGAGTTTGGGGTCATTTGTGTTATGCCACTATGAATGCCAAGTGGACTGTAAATTTTCCCCTTGCCATATTAGATTGATCCTGAGAGATTAATATAATTGATGTCATACAAACTGGGCCATGGGACAAAATAAAAAAAGATGGTCGATGGATCCAGCATTGTCCTTACATAGACAGCAGCACGAGGGGCCATGAATGGATCTGCTTTGCAGATTGTCATCGGTAGGAGCCTTATTATTTATCAGACACCACATGAATAGTTTTGCTTTCGGCGTGCTTTTAATTTCCAGAGAGGTCGCCACCACCAGTATTTTATCTCAGGTTCATGCTCCGAAAAATATAAAAGTGTATCCCTCTTTTGGGGTGTATCGACCATAAAAGGAGATGGCCCATATCAGTTCATCGTCCCAATTAGATATTCTAACATAGATTTCAGCAAGGGAATTTATATATTTCTTCCAATCTTGTCTCCATTGATTGGGAATCATGAGGTCTGGAGTCGATTTCCACACTTGATTGATCATCGATGTGTTCTCTGCATCTGCTATCTAAGATAGGTGTTTTATACCTGTTGAATCAAGAAATTGTTTGAGCTCAAGTGAGAGGAGATGGGAAATCCCACATCCCAACCATGCATCTTTGCCAATACGAACATTTTCGCCTGTCCCTATATGCCAAGCCAATCCATGTTTTATGACTAATATGGATTAGGTGACAGCTCGCCACATTGTAGAAATGTCGGGTTTGTTCTTGACTAGGCTACGAATCTAGTTCGAAATAGATAGGGGGTATATGTATTTATGATTTACCACCTCTTGCTAGAGACTAGTGGATGTCAGAAGTTGCCAACCCATCTTTGCAGCAAGTGCCTTTGTGAAACAATTGAGGTCCTTCATGCCCCAGCCCCGCCCCCCCCCCAATTCTTGGGTTTGGCGATCCGGTCCCATCTAACCCAGGCGAAATTCCTACCTCCATGGTTTCCTCTCTATAAGAATTTGCGACATATTTGTTGAATTATGTTGGTGATTCCTTTTGGAATCCAAGCTAGGGCCATCCATTATACTAGTATGGCTTCTAGAACTGATTGGATCATAACCATCTTGTCATCCCTTGACAGCCAACGTTGTTGCCAAATATTAATTATGGCTTCGGTTTTTGCAATCAACCATGTCCAATCCGCAATACGATAATTATTTGGTTTGAGTCTATAACCCAATTATTTGATGTCATCCTCAAGAGCCAAATGCCTATACTGAAAGTGTTGTTGGGCAAAAACATGATCATTGTTTGAGCAGTTAATAGCCATGGTGTTGGATTTGTTTTGGTTGGGTACCATATTGGTAGCTTTGCAGAAGATAGATAGGATATGCATAAAATTTGATGTGTCTCTAATGGAGCCATAAAGAAATATGAGTACACCATTAACAAATAAGAGGTGGGTAAGAGTAGTCACATCGATGAATTTTACCCCAAGTGTGTCCCCAGTCGATCTGGCTTCGGAAAGGAGTCAACTCAAACCTTCCATAATAAGTAGGAAAACAAAGGCGATAAGGGACAACCTTATCTGATTTTGTGCTCAACATGAAAAAATTTTGATGTAGCTCCATTATGAGGATGCTATAGGAAGTCGAGGAAACACAACACATGACCCAGTTGATGAAGGAGTGAGGGAAGCCAATGTGAGTTAGTATGAGGTGAAGGTAGATCAAGCTGGTTCTATCAAAAGATTTAGATAGATCAATTTTGAGGATGATGCTCTTGAGGTTCCTAATCTTGATAGAATGGAGACCTTCTTGGGTTATATCTATGGCCTCATGGATCTGCTGATGATTGAGGCAAGAAAATTGTTCTTTGGAGATGTGATGGCATAAGATAAGTTTGATACAATTAGAAATGATTTTGGAAATGATCCTGTATATGCAGTTACAGAAGGATATGGGTCGAAAGTCATCAAAAGGCTGAGGTTTATCAGATTTGGGAATAAGGGCAATGAAAGTGGAATTAAAGCCAACATACATTATGTCAATCAATTTGCAACCTTCAATAGCCAGAAGTAGATGTCGTCTAATTAATTCGAAAAAAGTTAGTTAGAATTCAATGGGCCATCCATCAGTTCTTGGACTCTTATCTCTTTTAAACCATTTCAGGACAAATTCAATTTCCCCCAGAGTTACTGGTTTGTTCAGGTTTTAATTTTCATCTTCATCAACAAATCGAGGAAAATTTTTGGCAACCCATAGCACCTCTTCTATAGTTGCTTCCCAGGTAGCTTGAAATAAGTGGCTAAAATTTTTGATGTCCATGTCTGCGAGTTGATTGAAAGTAGTGGCCTCCCTACCCTTATCATCTTTTAGTGACCAAATGGTGTTAGTGATCTTCTTGCCTCTCGCACATTGTTGAAGAAATTTGGTGCTATCGTCCCCATCTTGGAGCCAAATGGCTCTACTCTTAAGTCTCCGTTCTTCTTCCTTTTTCCTGATCTTGATAGATGGAGTTTATTTTCCATCGATATGAAACCAAAGTTGTCCGAGTCTACCAGAGCAGCTAGCTCAGATTCAATTTGTTGTAGAGTTTACTCATCCCTTTTCTTCTTTTCCTTTTCCCACGCAATCGTCCTAAGTTTGAGCCTAAACATGTTACTGGCTATCACTTTTGCAGGAGGTGTGTTGCCCTCCTGATTGCAGGCAGTCGACGTATCTTTGACTATTTTGTGAAATTCCTCTTCCCTTAACCAGGATGAGTTGAATTTGAAAGGTGATTTTGGCTTGAGGGAGGAATCCACAATCTCCAAGAATATGGGTAAGTGATCTGATATGCCCCCAGAGCCCACCCATTGTCTGATCACATCGAACTTGTCCACCAACTGTGCCTTGATGAGAAAGCGGTCCAATCTTCTTACAAGGATTGCCTCCCCTATTCTCTGATTTCGCCAAGTGGGTTGGATCTAGGCCATATCAATATTCAAAAAATTGTGATAATCCAAAAGATGCTCAAAAAAAACCGTGAGGGAGTCAGTCTGGGCATGATTTCCCCGTGATTTAGCATGTCCCAAGGATAAATTAATATCACCACCAATGGTAATGATGTCGTTAGTCATGAATTATGCCCTCATAAGATTTTCCCATAAGCCTTCTCTATTGTGACATGGTCCATATATGTTGATCAGTCGCAGGGGGGTTCACAATTCTTCTGAGGTTACATCAGCTTCCAAGACCCCTTCCCTCCCCCAAATATTGTCAATCTTCATATTTCTATTGTTGAAACCCATGGCACTGTCACCAAACATACCTCTCACATTTAGAGTATGAAATGTCCAACCATGGAGGAGGGATTTCAGGACGTTATTGATAGTGTCACCATCTCCAAGGTCTCTGTAGGAAAATTGCATCCAGCTTCTCAATCTCAAAAAGTATCCTAAGAGCCAGCTTTTTGTCAGGGTTAGCTAGATCCCTGCAATTGAATGATAAGCACTTCATGAGGGAACAAGGTCAAGGTTGCCCTTTTCTCTAAGAACCCGATTAATAGATATTTTTTTTCCAGATACGACCTCTATCCCAACTTTGTGAATGGCTTTAGAGATGTTTGAATGTTTGCCCCTTGTTGGCCTCGGTATTTTGGGTGGGGAGGCATCACCGATGCCATATCCGAATGTCTGTGAGGGTTTGGAATGAGTGTGGAATCGTAAGTTGTATCTATGGCTCAATCTAGTATCTCATGAAGTCCCACCATCATACGGGGTTGGTATCTTGACTACTCCAAGAGTGGTTGGGGTAGAGGACGAGATGCAGGGGGGATCCAAGCCCAAAGGACGAGGGATAGAATTAAAATTGAAAGATGATAGAGCAGACCTAGATAATGATAAAGAAATAGAGGCAAGTTCAGAAAATAAAAGATGAGATGAAACAAGGGAGGTGGAAGAGAGAACAGTTCCCGGAAGTAGACCAGATCCAAAAGAGTGTGATCGAGTAATCCTTGTTGAAGGTGGTCGAGTTGCTGGTTGATAAGGGCTTATTCCAGTGTCCTTTTTTCGTCTTGATGTATTTATGTGTGCTTTCGAGACAAGTGCCTTCGTGCCTTCTGTTAGCGCTTGGAATTCACCTAGGCTGAGATAGACAAACTCTCAAGGCTACATCAAACCATTTCACCTCGTAGCTAGCCCTACGAGGTATGAGAAGGCTCTCTCGGGTCAGATTCGGTAGATCTTTCAATATGATGAGCTGACCCAATTAAGAATAAGGATCTTAGGCTAGTAAATTGATATAGGAAGGTTTGCTTGGGGTTTTTAATTAAATGACGGGGCTTTTCTGGGCTGCATGGGCAAAATCACAGTTTGAACAGAGAAATATAATGACTACACAGATTATTAACTGAGGCAAGGTAGGCATGAAATTTAGCATCAAATCTGGATTTCAATGGGATGGAAACACTGGTGAGGAGCTAAGGAAGGCAAACAATAACTCTGAATCCTCCTTAAACAGAAGAAAATATTGAATATGAGCAAATTTATAGGAGGAGCATACAATACTATGAATTCCTACCTAATCACTTCATTTGCTCCATTAGATATGATCATGAGGTGAATGAAACATGACAGTTTAACAGTTTACACATGAGACAAAGGAAAAACCTATGCTAAATCAACATACCACATGAATCTCAGCAAACAGAGCTGTGAAATTCCATTAAATTCTCTGTCAAAGACTGTACAAGAAAGCTCTGCTACGCTCCAGCAGCTCCCAGCACTCAGAAAACTCTCCCCTCACTCCCCTTAATGAATTTTTTAATACAATAATAAAATCAAACTGCTGCCCAAAAACGGGGACGCTGTTTTAACTATCATTACAAAAAGTAGGAAAGAGCGTTTCCTAAACATAGAACATTGTTCTGTAAATCTTATGATAATTGGCCAACTGAGAGATAAATCCGGAGCAAAAATCCCATGAAATCATAATTAAGGATGAAAATAGGCGAATTTGTTTATTTTGAAATCTTTGGAGCGCTGCTTAACTGAGGTTATAGATAAGAAAACGAATTTTATGCATCTGGTAACAGGTGTCTTCTAGTGACTAAAGTGAAGGGCAGGTGTCAATCCCATTTGCTGAAGCTACAGGCAATCGAATCCTGACTGCCAGTTTGCAACTGCTCCCCAAATCTGGAAATGCGTTGGCCATTTACCGAAATTAGGAGAATATTCTGGAATGAATCACCGCATATATCTGATGGAAATCGACCCCCCTA
Source organism: Pinus taeda (assembly GCA_000404065.3). Lineage (NCBI taxonomy): Eukaryota > Viridiplantae > Streptophyta > Pinopsida > Pinales > Pinaceae > Pinus > Pinus taeda. The sequence continues at coordinate 11,316 of APFE031447530.1, read as the reverse complement.
CAATCTTTCTTATCCGATAATAATGGGCATATCTGTTGAGCACATGAATCCACGCGTCCAGGCATTTGCGGCTTTTGTTGAATGAGAAATGGCAAAGACTGCTCTCTCCAGATATCCCCAGCCTCTTTCATCTCTGTCATTTGAATGTTTTTGTTCTTCCTGGAAAAAGGGCTTAACACCCTTGAACGCAATCCTTCTGTTTGGCATCTTTCCAGCAGATCCATATATTGGAGCCATGCCATCTTCAAATGCACTTGGATTTTCTTGCACAGTTTTAACCGCTTCTTTCAGATCTTTCAAGAAATCTTCTCCTATAAGGGTATGCTGAAGAGTCAGACATATGTGTATGCTGTTAGGTCTTTGTAAAGCATTTAGATGCCATCCTCGTATCGACAGAACATCATTCACTTTAAAAATATCGAGCTTATCTGATCCAAATGCAATGACTGTCATGTCTGGTCTTCCCACAATATATACATGAAAGCAAATACCCCAGCGCAAGGCCAAGTCTCCAAGTTCTTCGATGGGATCAATGATACCATGAGGAAAACCCGGTGCTGAGCCAACAATCATAACCGTATTCTTGTTCAAATAACGCTGGATTACTTTTACATTTGCTTGGAAATCTTCATTTACTGGTACACGCCATAGTTTGATTTTAAGATATTGGGCCGCTTTATCATATGCAGAATGGGCAGATTCTGGAATTACCATTTCTGGTTTCATAATGGGCAAAGTTCTCATAAACAGAAAATGAGACCTCTATCGGACCATTAGTGAAAACCTCAGCCATTATATTATATGGATCTGATTTGATTCTGTATGCATTTGAACTGTAGTGTTTGGAGTGTGATTAATTTGGATTATCCTTGTAGTGCTTGACACACCGACGTGTTGGGTATGAAGGCTCGCAACCAGGGTGATTACAACCATCGTTGTCAAAGTAGGGATAACACTCATCAATTACTACACCCCTTCGACTGAAATAACGCCATGCAGATAATGGAAAATCACCATTACACCCTGATCCACATCTAAATCCACAGCAGGCCACTAAATTGTTTTCTGAAAGAGTGGCATTCACTTGAAAGTGAACGCAAAATCGGTCTAACAGTGCTGAGAAGTTCCGACCTGAGGCTTGAATAGCTTGTGACAGGGCTTTACAAACAGCAGTTGACAAACAAACATTTTGCATATGATCAGAACTTAATATACGTTCAAGGAGTGGCCAGAAGTGTCTCAGTATGAGGATAATAGTCTCATCTCCAAGTGGTGAGGAAAACCAGGGGTTGAAAGCTGGGTGAAAATTGCACCCATCCTGTAGAATGCCCTCGCAACTGACTCTAAAAGTTGAGCAAAGTTGAGCATAACCAATTGAATGCTGTGTCAAACACACCATGCCCTCGTGCGCATTTTATCAACAAGTTCATATAGATGTTGAATATTAAATCATATTGGTAAACAACACCTACTCTCCCTAGTGCCTCTGTAATACCCTCACGTATTCGCCAAAATGCAGCAATCTGATTGTAGTCTTGTGCCACACTACCATCAACAATGAGACTATTTTCAAGACAATTCTCCAGAAAGGCATCCAACTTTGCTTTGTCATGCAACTGGTTACTACCAGTAGTCTCGATCAAAACATGAATTTCCTTTTTGAAGAAGGTAAAGGGTTCCTGACACCTTCCAAGTGATTCAAAGCCATGTCCAAAGAAGCAAGATCTAAAAATTCGAATGCTGAGATAAGCTTTCCCAATTTCCTTTTAGCTACAGAGAGAAGTCTCTTGCAGCTCAAGTAATCTCCACATGCAAGAAAGGCAAGATTTATTGATGAAAGCCTTGGTGGTACAAGAATTGAAACCTTTGTGACTATGCCAGGGGTGCCTTCACTTCCAATGAATAACTGCTTCAAATCATATCCCGTATTGTCTTTTCTCAAGGTTCCAAGCATATCAACCACAGTGCCATTTGCAAGAACAACTTCAAGCCCTAGAACATTTCCACGAAGAGACCCATATCGAAAAAGACATATGCCCCCTGCATTTGTGGAAATATTTCCACCAATTTGACAGCTACCTTTTGCACCGAGGTCAATGGGCATTATATACCCCTGATCAGCTAAACTGTGTCAAGATTCTCCAGGACGCAACCAGCTTCACAAACCAAGATGCCACTAACCTTATCACAGGAAATTATGCTGTTCATCAACCCCAGATTAACAATCACCTCATAAACAACAAGGACACTCCCACCCACAAGGCCAGTATTACCACCTTGTGGAACAACTGCTAGACATCTTGAATTACAATAATTTAGGATCTGTGAGACTTTTTCAGTGTTCCTAGGACGAAGTAGGAATTGGCTTGAACCCTTATATTTCCTCATCCAATCATGATTTGCCGTAGCCAATTCATCTTTATCCTGAATGACAATTTTCTTTCCAAGTATATTTTGAAAATGAAGAATATCTCTAACTTCTATCATAGAAAAGGAAGGATTTCTCTGTATTTTCGTAGCTGCAGTTCCCTAAGATCTTGTATGGGAATCATATAAACTTTCTAGCTCTGGAAGTGGAGGAAAATGAAAAAACCAAAAAGACTTGCATGCCGATTGAAAGCGCTGTCGTTTATTCATAAGCCTCATGTTTTCTTTGTGCTTTTGCAGAGGTAGGAGCTTGAAGACCCTGCTTCCTTTTGAAGAGCTAAAGAACAATTACATAATCTAAAAAAGCAACATATTAATGATTTCTTCTTCAAAACAGGGTTTTGAAGAAGAATCAATCTCTGACATGAGACGGAGTCTAACACCTTCTTCTTGTGTTTGAGTCCCTACCAATTCCTGAATCTGTGTCCCCTCCTTGTTTTCAGATGTGAATAGAGGACATTCCTTAAATATATGACCAACCTCATGACACCTTCTGCAAGGAAAAGAAACCCCTTCATAGTCCAGAATCTGCAGTCTCGTGTGCCCTCGATACTGGAGCCTCAGACTTTCGACTAATCCTTCCCTGGTATCCAAGTGCACAAGAATACGAGCAATAGCCATACTCCCAGTCTCAATGAAAGATTCACACCCAAATCATCGCTAATGCATCAGAACACATCCTCAGACCAAAAGTGTAGCGGTAAACCATGGAGACCCAGATAGGTCTGAGACCCATTTTCTTCTTGTCTAGGTCAAATAAGGGCATCCATTGCTTCAAAAGTACTAGTGCCATCTCTATGTGCCAAAATTTATACATGACCCAGTTTTCCTACTCGGGGTGCACAAAAATTAGGGCAAACCAGCCTCTTTTCATGGTAAGAACTGAGGGTAGTTGCTCAAGAGCTTGACCCCAAATTTTCGTAACCCAACGCTTGAGTTGCACCGTATTGTAATTACGCCCCCTCACTCTTCCAACCAATATCGTGTTTGTTATGTCTGCAACCTTATCCATGTTGATTCCTTCTCCAAAAATCAAGTAATCGCCCTCGCTCTACGACCTTGGTACACTTAGACTTTTTCCCCGAATATTTGGGTAAAACATCCCCGCTTGCTCTACAACTTGGGGCAAAACATCTTCCGTGTCAAAAACCCTAGCCTCCTCCTTCTCTAGGGGTTTGTGTGGAACTCCTTCAAAACAGCGAGATGTTATCACCGTTCGTGTCGGTCGATGTACTCGAGTTGTTGGGATCGATTCCCATGTTCTTCTATGCCTTGAATTCTCAAAACTTACGGCTTCCACCTCAGATCTAAAAACCCCTTATGTTGATGTCGATGTCTCGCCTAGACCATATGCCAATTTGGATAGTTGGTCGAGCTCCCATGGTTGAAGTTTGGATGGGGACAGGATAGTGAGGACAGGCTTCGGTTGGTAGTCCGGCAAGATATGGTCTATAATGGAATCAGGACCAGAGAAAGGATGTGCAAACAATAGGGAAACTAAAGAAACCTCCCCTTCATCCATAGCAGTGATATAGGTATATACTTGGACAGTCGATTCCCGAGAAGCAGCCAGTGAAAGCATATTGTGTTGTTGAGGTGGATCCTCAATCCAGATCGACATGGACTCAGTAGAATCTGTCGAAAAATTGACAAGCTCTTCTTCCATCTCAACAAAAAAATAGGAGTAGACTCCAATGATATGTGAAATTTCCTAGACTCTATGAACCCTAGTGTAGCAAATTTGAATCTACTTCACGTACTTGATTTTTAAATTACATTCATCAAGTTATTCTTCTAAATATCGAAGCAAATTACTTTTGAATTCTACACTAATTAAATATTTGATCTCATGAAACAGAAAACAAAGCAAAGAACAAGATACATAGGACAAACTTATTTTTGGACACAATAGTCCCCAGAAAAACCCAATGTGGGAAAATTAGTGCAGCAGTTATGAGAGTTTATTATTATGTAGAAGAAATATATGAATACAACTCTAGGATGCTCATCTAGCAATCCTTTACAGAGAAAATACTGGTGGAAAATCTGAGTGAGTTTTACCTCACTTCACCTGGTAAAATTCTGGCTGATCTAACACAAGATTGGCTAACCCTGGTTATTTTTGCATTGGCTCTTCGTCAACCCTGTGTCACCTTCTTTGCCCTTTGTGTCAGCGCTCTCAGTTGTTCCGACAGTTCTCGGCAGTTCCAACAGCTCGGGATTCTGCGTGATAGGAAACTTTTCTACGTCATCTCTCCTAGCTACTGTGATGCTTCTACGTTAGCTCTCTCGGTAGTTCCGACACTTTGGCAGTTCCCGAAATTTTTGGTTGTTTCGGCAGTTTTGGATTGTGCATGACCGGCAACTTTTTTGCGTCATCTCTCCCGGCTACTAGGTTTCCTCTACGTCAACTCTCCTGGCTACTCGTTGCCTCTACGTCAGCTCTCCCGACTATTGTGTTTCCTCTGCGTCGAAAAGTCCTTCCTTGGATTCTCTCTTCCCCTCAGCTACAAGATCTCCCCAATCGATTTTCCTCCTAAAAAATTCTCACCTTAGAAAATTGATTTCCTCAATCTCTTTGTGTGTTTCCAAATGAACCCCAAGCCTCCATCGTATACTTTTCCTATTGAGTCTTCAATGGTTGAGATTATGTCTCTAATCAATAGTTAATATTAAAGCATGACGTGATTAGTCTTCTAAATCATTCTCACCCATATTTTTATTATACCCATTAATATTTTAATTTTCCTAGGTTTAGACTTAGGAACTCCATTAAAAATATTAATTATTTTAATATACAATTCGTGTGGAATTTCACCAAACAGTTTTTGGGTTCTTTTTTCAAGGTTATAGCACTTCTGATGCTACCAAAAACTAACATGATACCCTATTGATGCGAATGTTGCCACCTTCAGGTTTCATGGAAAGTGTCTACAGTTGACTGTCGCGTCGTCCTCGACCGCCGACTGCTCCTTTTGCCTTCACCACTAACATCTCGTTCCACCTTCAGATCACCAGATCTCCACAAGACTTACCCGAGCCCTAATGTCTCGCTGACCTTCACAGTGATGCAAGATTTCAGAGCCATTTCGCCTTCCCCCTTTTTGTGTAATCTTATATCCTTTAACCTTACGTTTTTTAATGCAAACACCATTGGTCATAACATCAAGGCCTATATAGTAATTTATGTTTTGTGAGAGATGGATGGAGCTCTGGAAACCCTCGCAGCATCTAGGGTTTCGCCCTAGCCAACCATTTTATGCTTACTTAGCATGAATATTTTGTTGATATCCTCTATAGTTTGTTCAATGGAAAATTCTAGTTATTCGACTAAAATGACAATTTATATTACATGTATGGTTGTCAGTCAAGCAATATCTTCTTTAGTTTCGTACAGTTCCACACTGAAATTTGGTTTTGGTCTTCGGGTGGTTCAAGAAATTCCTTCGCTTAATGTTCTTGTGGATGAGGAAGCTTTCAATTGTGAAAAAATAATTTCAAATCAAGGTTTGGTCTACAGGTTTAATGGGTTTTGACCATGGCTAATTGATCTGCACAAATGGATCTCAAGTCATGGAATCCCCTTTTGATGGATGAACTGAATATTTACCCTATGGCTTGGGGTTTTTTTGTTGTGGTTTTTGATAATATAGAGGACAAGAAGGCTATTTGGAAAGTTGGGCCATGGTTTTGGGTTAGTGACACCCTCTTCAAGCAACCCTAGACTCCCACTTTTCATCAAGCAACGACATCAATCTCTACGACTCGATTTTCGGAAAGGATTTCCAACGTTCCCTTACATTTTTGGAATCTTCCATCACTTTCCTCTATTGAGAATGCATTGGGAAAAAAAATTCGCCATTGTCCATAAATAGCAAAAAATTTCAAGACTACTTGTGCCCGAATATGTGTGGGGAAGAACTTCAACAAAGCTTTTCCCATGGAGATTAATCTGAAGGCTCCAAACTATGTTTGGGTCCAAAATCTCAACTATGAGAATATTTCATTCTAGTGTAGAGCATGTTATGAAATAGGGCATGTAATTTAAAATTTCCCAAAGCATTTACAAAACACCAAAGACAAGAAAAAAAACTTGAAGGCTAAAATAGTGGGAAGTAGCTAAAGGTGATCACTATATGATATTCAAAAAAGAAGAGCTATGGGATAAGAAAGCAGCAGAAGAAAAGAAGGAAGAAGACACAGCCAAAGAAATTGCATTAATGGCAACAGAAACCAAGCAGGAAAAAACGCATGCAAATGAGGATCCCTCAAACTATGCAAAAGTGGAAAAGTAGTAAACCTTCATGGAAAACAAATCCCCCATGAATCCACAAGGATTCTTGCTGGAAAAGCATATCCTTGGGAAAATCACAAAGATGAGGAAGAATCCAAATTTCACTTTCTGGAGAATAATTCACTAGAAGAAGAAAACACAAGCTAAACTCAAGTAGGGAAGAAAGGGAAAGGAATCTCACTAAGGAAAACAAAAAGTCAGACTAAATCAAAACAAAAGTAGTGAATAATGGAATATAAATGTATCTAGATATTAGGAGTCTTTTGGAGAATTTTTGGTTGAAAACGGTCTAAAATTTTTGTGTCATGGGGAACTCGCTTAAGGGTTTGGATTGAGCCTCCATGCTCAATTTCAAACCTATATGTAAAGGTTTTGGCCTAGTAACCAATTTTTTTTAATACAAATCCTACTTGTTTCTTTGAAAAATAAAACATGAAGGCCTATGTTTGGGATTTGATGAAAAATCAAATTTTTGGAGAAATGTTATGTATGGAGTCTAACTCTAAGTGATATGTTATATCATGTTTTCCAACTCCCTATCCTTTTAAACTTAAATTGGCAATTATGTCAAGTGTATGTGGAAAGCATGGGGCTTGGTCACATTGATATCTTGATGTCAAGTGCCATGATTGGAAATTAAATGTCAATGGTTTTTTATGGGTCATTTTGGCATCGTGGCTATGTCTAGTTCTGCGACACATCATGTGTTAACACTTGGATTGTGGTCATGAGTGGGATTTTCTAGCAGATTGTTTATCCCCGTCAATCATTAACTTTCCATTACTCTGGCCCAAGAGAGTTGATACCCGTAACACAATGTCATTTCATACTTGTTTGGGGAGTTATCATTGATTCATGTGATATTTTTGGAGGGTATGAGGTTTTCTGCTTTATTATGCTTCTCAGCTTTCTACTTTTCCCCTCTTTGAACCAATCCACCTATGTTGAGTTTAAGACCATTTCATGGCTCTCGTAGTGCGAATTGAACCTCTAGGGGCCGAAATTGTTGAAGCGTACAATAAATACCTATATTTATTCCATAAGGTTGGATGGTGGGAGTTTATTATGACTTTTAGTGGCCACAATGTGAAATTTTCTAGAGCTTTCCCTAAGTCTTGTAATGGAAAGACGGCTAGGGTTAGAGATATCAAAATCCCAGTGAATGAGACATCCATAGCTCAGTCCCCCTGTTTCCCAGCAAATGGATAAAGATGGACAAAGAACTACCCTATTAAGAAAATACCCTGGAGCAAGTTTTTGGTCTCGAAGAAAACATCTTACAATCCAAAAGGTATGCATGTAAATTAGCTCAAAGATAAATGCCCTGATTTGGTTGTGATTGTTAGGTGTTATATAACCTGTGAGGGTCGTTATGGTATGACCTTTTATTGCCATATTCATTTGCTTATGGTTTTCATGGGTCACCACCTTAATCTGCCCTATTACTTGTACAAGAGTCTTACTAAAATGACAAAGTTTTGTCAACATTGGTTTAAGAACCTTGATAGAACCTTGTTCCATTATGGCTTATTTCGAATCCTTGTCGAATTTAGACTTTCTCAATTGGGAGAATCTTGGAAGGGTTTTCTCCTTGAACATAATTTGGCTTATTTCGAATCCTTGTCGAATTTAGACTTTCTCAATTGGGAGAATCTTGGAAGGGTTTTCTCCTTGAACATAATTTTGGTGAAATTCTGACCAACAAAGAGGAGAGAATTCCTCGTAAGGTTGTTGATATTCATAGAGATATTTATGTAGATATTCCCAAAACCCTGGCCTCATCCATTCATCACATCTCAGCGTTGAAAACCCTTGGTAAACCATCTAAGCTAAACTTGATGAATACCACAGATGATGAGCTCATAGACCCCACCTTTACTCGTATTACTTGCAACAAAGCTAAAATATTTAAAATCAGTCTTTGGGGAGGAAATAGCAACCCTAAACTACCTGGAAATTGTAAGTCTGAGTTAAACTTATATGTCTATCGTGTCGAACATAACCCTCTGCATAACCTTGCAAATAAAACAATCCATCGTGAGGAAAATATGTTTAATATATGTTTTGAGGTACGAATATATGTTTAACTTATTTCGCTGATTTTATTAGTAGCTACATAATCAAAGATTTTATAGCCATTCTTTTAAAAGATATAAGTCGTTAATTTGATTTGTTTTAATTTGTTTTGTTTAAGACTTATGTAAATTTTGTATTGAATGCCTTTAATGGAAAAAAACATATTTGTTTTATTTTTTAAATATTTATGTATGTTATTTCTCTCGTAATCTTTTAATTGTGTTTTGAGCATTTATTAATTTTTTTATTATTATAAACCTAATAGTGGTTATTACAAACCCAATGGGAATTAATAGTTAATTTTATTTAATTCATTTTTCCCACCTTTGTTAGTTCTTTTTCCTAGATATAGGCTAGACAAATTCATGTGATTGTTATCTACAAGAATTAGTTTGAGGCCCTGTAATATGTGTTTAGTTCATGGAATGATTTTCATAGATTAAGTTGTTACATGTACATTTATGATGCAAATAAAACTGACATTATGATTGTTTTTTTTTATGAATCATAAGTTGTATTCCTTTATTTCCATGAATTAGATTTTTCTGGTTAAATCTGGATCGGTTCTTCAACTTGTCCTGACGATGAACCACACTGGTTGGTTCGAAACGCGTCGACAAAAGAATTTTTATGTGATTTTGCCGAAAATTTCTAGACAATGTTATGGATCACAGAAGTCTCAATTCCTTAATCACTGTTTTATAAACAAGAAAGCAAATACAATCATTTAATATGTTTTACATCTTGGCCAACATAGTTAATTAGTAATTTATCTTTTTCGTTTTATGATTTTCATTGTGAATTAATTAAAATAATTTGAGACTTATTTCAGAGTGTTTAAGAGGAATGATTAGCTAGTTGTGATCTGGCTTATTACCACTTGTTCTTTTGTTCATGCTTGAAGTCAATTTTATTTTTTCTCTTAGAATTTAAATTTCTTCTTGGATTCTTCATAGCTTATGCTAAATATCATTTCTCACTATCCAAGTGTTACTTCTAGTGATTTTATAATATGTATAGTTGTATGTATTTATTTTGTTATGTTTTATAGCAATTTGTAAATATTAATATAGAACCTTAGGATAGCTTTTCCTTCTCTTTGGAAAAAAAATTGACTATGGAAGCCATTAGACCCATCAGGGACAACCACACCAAACTACTTGAGTTGGATTAAAGAACCTCGAACAAGCTTTTTCTTCTTGTTGACATATGGTCAATTATGCGTATCAACATAACAAAATTACCATGCAACATCCTCCATTTCCAGAAGGAAAATTATCATATTCAAGTAAACCAAAACCAATGTTATCTAGAGAGAAATTTGGACCTTTAGATTATGAAGAAGAGGAAGAGGAGATACAAAGGGAAATTAATAATGAAAAAACCAACTTTCATAACCCCAAGGAACATAGAAATTGGATGTCATCCACTCCAAATCAAGGAACGAGGGAAAAAAGAGTCGGAGAAAGATGAAGTATTCCTCTCTCCAAAAACGTTCCATGCAAGCCAAGGGAACCTCTTTGCAAGATCCACAAATGAAATGTCAAAGGATGAAAAAGGGAAAGAATTGGGCACAAAAAAACAACCTTAGAAGGTAGGGAGAAGGTCTCATAGAGAAATTATGACAGAACAAGAAGACAAAGAAAAGAAGTTAGGAGTACATCAAAGAATAGATGTGGCCCTCTCGAAAGGGACTAGACCATAAAGAAAAAAAATGTGATCCATCCCTCATTCAGGGGGGATCAAAAATCCTACAGTAAATAATGAAAATTGTCTCCTAGCGCTGTAGGGAACTCGGTTCAAAACAAAAGCTATCATAAATAAAAAAGCTTGGTCAAATAAGAAAAACCATCCATCCTCTTAGTCTAGGAGACTAAATTGGGGGGTCAAAAAATCCTCTAGAAACATAAGTTAATTTAGAGACGTAGCAATGCAAGAGAAGTGGCATCAAGAGGTTTAGTAGGAGGATTGTGCAAATTTGGGAGGACAACCTCTTCAAGATTTTGTCAGAGGGAAGCAACAACAATTAGATTACATTCAAATTGATTCATGTTTCATCTCAAAAGGTAATCTTTATAGTAAACATTTATAGGTTTGTAGTATACAATGATAAAATCACTTGTTGATCCTCCCTTGCAAGCCTTGAAGGTTTAAAATTTCATAATTTTTGGGGGGGATTTCAATTTAATCCTTCAACCATGGAAAAAAACATGGAGGACTACTTGTTTGTGATCCTTTCAAAGAAAACATGGAAGATCTTATGACTTTGATGGAACTACTTGATGTCAAACCAACATCAAAAAAATACACTTAGAAATAAAAGAATCGAATCAAGGAATATAGTGGCTCAGCTAGACAAGTTATTGGTGGCTAGATTCCTCCTAGACTAAACCCTTTCGATCTCCTCAAACATCTTATCCTAGGCAGATCAGATCATAAACCAATCACATTATCTATGTTGTCGAAGAAAAGTTATCAACCCTTGTCTTTCAAGTTCAACTGAATATGGTTGCAATCCC
>APFE031447521.1:0-18420 GCA_000404065.3 Pinus taeda | reverse complement strand
TATCTAGATCTAGCATAGATCATTTCATATAACGATGAGATCAGTTGAAGACATTCTGCTTCAACTGATTCTCCAAGGTGATGGCTTCACTTATCCATTTCGTCCATTTACACCTTATCGTGGACCACCATCTCATCTGCTTTCATCATCATGCTGTCTATGCCCATTATGCTGCATCATACATCATCATGCAGTCCCATTGATGTTGCCTCATACATCAGCTGCCCTTGCATCATGTTGTTCATAGCTGCTACAGATATGCCACCAATGTATCACTGCTGTACTACTGCATCACTGATATTTTCAGTACAGCTACCATTATTGCTGCACCATGACTGTCCCTACATCATGCTGTCCATGATTTGCATCATGCTGCTCATGCTCTTCATGCTGCCCATTCATCATGTTACGTTGTACCCAAATATCACTGAGTTGATCTCAACATCATGGATCTGCACCCATCTAATGTGTACTCAATGACTGGTTTACTGCTCTCATTGATATATAGAGATTTCTATTATGACAGTCATTTCATTATATCAACAAGGTCTCCAATGAGGTCTACAGCATGATGACCATCTCTGATATCCTTATCATTACTGCAACAATGATTATTAGATTGTAGTAGCTTGGGTACAGCTTTTCCTTATAAATAGGCATGTGATCTATAGAATAGATCCATGATATGGTCATCCTTATACCAGGTATTCTACAGGCATACCACAACAGCATATAGTCATACCTTATCCATGTAATACGAAGACTGTCATACCAAGGGTGGACTGTGTCTTCATTCCAGCGTGGACAATGTACAAGTGCTTCAAGCTGTGCGTATATATGTATATATATAAGCTGTCTGTAGACTGCGTTTAGGCTGCTATAGGCAGCGTATTAGGGCCTCCGTATTAGCTGTGTATAGAACCTCCTCTTAGCTGCGTATTGGGCTCCAGTTGCTACGGAATAGGATCACTGTTTAGCTGTGAATAAGGGCTCAACAGACTGCGGATTTAGGGCACCTTAGGACAACGTATAAGGGCCTCTTTGAACAGCGAATAAGGGTCACCCTTAACTGCGGATTTAGGGCATCTCTGGACCTGCGGTTACTGCGGCTCCTGCGGCTCACTGCAGTGCTGCGGCTCCTGCGATTACTGCGGCTCCTGCGGTTCACTGCGGTGCTGTGGCTCCTGCAGTTACTGCGGTGCTGCGGCTCCTACGGTTACTGCATCACCCTTGGGCTAGCGTATCTTTAGGTTCTCTCCTTCCAAAAACCCAGACGTGGAGAGGAGATCACCTCAAGGATACCTGTTCAAAATGACTTCAAATCCTCACCAATTTATACTAAAACATGGATAATGAATAGACACGTCGGTTGGGCTTCTAGAGCCTACATAAGCACTGGTCGGCTTGATAATAATTATATAAACAAAATAAATTTATATCTCCATAAATACTTATCGGAATCGAATGATCTTTGGATCAATCCTACACCTCTCGACGAGAGGGATCCAATAAAAATATCAGCTGCCATAAATAAGCTGATCCACATGGAGTTTGGCCCTAGTTGCCAATTTAACAGTCCCGCAAGGCAAATCGAGCCGTATTGTCAGTAGAAAACACTAGATGAATTGAAGAAGCGAATGAATTGATCGCCTGTGTGAGTGATCTCTTCCGTTTGCTGAGACCGACATGAGGATTGACCGATTGTTGTTGTGGAGTCTGTATGCTGTGTTCGGAGCCATAGTCGAGTGGGCTCGGTGGAGTGAAGAGTTGAGGGCTCAGTCTTTTGTTTGAAGAGTTGTTGCTCCTTGTGCGTGGAAGCTTAGTTGTTGGGCATTGCATATTTGAATGCGTGCAATGATACACGTTTAGTTGTGTCTATTATGGGAGCATGTTTTTTTTTTTTTGCAGCGAGTTATCAATTTATGTGTGAGAGCGTGGGAGCGTAAGAGATAATTTTCATTGAGATTCGTAGTCTTGTTGAGAGAGTGGAAGATTGCAGAGTCGTGGAGGTGCCATTACCTGTGGAGACTGTCATTGTCTACAGCGAATTTGAGCAACCATTACTCTGTGTTTAATTGTAGTCTAGTGGATCCATTGGAAGAGGCATAAAGGAGCAGCCAAAGGAGGATCTAGTTGTGAGGTTGAAAGTCGAGAAAGTCTTTTGCGGTGTTGAAGGTGGAAAGTCTATTTTGGTGTTGTGTGTGCCGCTTGTGAACCCCTAAAGTCAGGTTACAGATTGAAGATAAGGAATGTGTGTAAAGACCTGGAGTCTTGCTGCGGATTGAATGACGTTGATGTTGAAAGAGTGTGAGTGCTGCGTGGAGATGATTCTTTGCAAAAATCGTGCAAGTGGGTCTTGTTCAAGAGAGTGCTATTAGTGAGCACTGTTTCTGATAGCCAGCCTATGTGGAGAGCCAAGTAGAAGGTCACTGGTCTGATTGGAGGAGCCTAGAGGGCCAAGGAGAGCCGAGATAGGTAGTAGAAGAGGCGTTTTGTTTGAAGTGTGATAAAGCTAGAGCGTGAAGGAGCCTGTAGCGAAGCCTCAACTGCAAATTATTTTGAATTTGACTCTATGGTAGAGTGATGGGTCAATAGAGGAGACAATCTCGGAGATAATTGAAACAGTTGAGGAGAAAGAGTGAAATGGCAATAGTTGCAAAAGAATATGAAATGCTTCAACCAAAAGCAGATATGAATCAGATAGAAGAATTTGAAGACATTGATGCAACACTGAAACGATTAATGTCAGTTCTGCCAATTTTCTCAGGTAAAAATTTTAAACTTTGGGAAATAAAAATGGAGGGATTGTTTGGTTCAGTAAATTTATGGCAATTTGTTCAAGGAATTTCCATAAATGCCATTGATAAAAGTAGAGGTGCAATAGCATTGTTTCTCATCATATCAGCTTTAGATGAAAATATTTTATCTAATATTTTGTATGAATTTGGTCAAATATGTGATGCAAAAATATTTTGGGATATTCTTGAAATGAAATACAGTATGGAGGGTAGTGAGAAAGCTGAAGTTGATGAAGGAGTTGTTGCTAAAAGTGATTGTGTTGAAAGCATCATGGCTGGGATTAAGGCTGAAAGTATGTCTTTAGCTGACAATAAAGTAGTATGTGATATTAAGGATACTCCCTGTGATGCAGAAGTTTATGAAGTCAAATTTGATGACAATTATGTATCCCATGATGAGTGGTTCAATATGATGCATGAAGAGCATCTTATTAATGAGTGGTTTCTTGGTGAAAAGAGTTGCCTACCACCATACACAAATCAAATGCAGAACAACATGTTTGCAGCAACATAATTGATGAAAGAGGTTGAATACATGAATCAACCAACTATGTCAGCAACGAAAAATGAACGAAGCAAAGCTCTTTCCAAAGAGCACGATGACAAAAATAAATATGGTTTTGTTTATGAATCTAACATTGTTTTTGAGTGTGCAGATATTGACAATTCGGAAGAAGCAACAAAACTTGAAGAAATTGCAAGCATTAAGGACAAGTATAAGTCCCAAGAACGTGAAGCAATGTTGAATACAAAGAATGTTTACCTGCAATCAAGAAAGGAGAAGCTCAATCACTATCTTATGACAAGAAAGGTGAAAATGAAACTGCACCAGCAAAGGAAAATGAACAAGCATGGACCCTTTAGTAAGAAGGAAAAAATGAAATGTTTTGTTGTAAGCCTAGCTGAGACTTAGACTGGCAAGCATATCAATTAAGACTATGTTTGTTATATGGTTGGAATTAAGTGGGAGTGTTGGAAGGAACTAATTCCAACCACCCGCATTAATGTAGTTAGACTGTTCTAGAGAATACAACAGCTGGATTGATTCAGAATTCAATAGAAGTTTTAAATGCAGGTTCTAGAATTCATTGAAAATGGGCAAAGCTTCCTGAAGAAGCAACTGCCCCAATCAATCTCCAGAACATTCTTTGTACTGTATAAATACCTGATCAGCGAATGAAGTTGCAAGTTGTTGTGTTCTAAGCTCTGTGCTATGTTCTGCGTTTAAGTCTCTGCTCTCTCTGATATATTCAACACACTTAATACCGGAAGCAGTGCCACCAAGCACAGAAGCATCTACCTACGGTCGAGTATGCACATATTTCAATTCAAGATTATTGCAGGTGGTTCAAGAAAGATTATTGCTTGTGTGGGCAAAGACTCAACTTACCTTTCCAATCACTCTCATAAAAATATGGGTACATTGAATTTCGCTATTTATTTTGGATAGCTTTAAATTCGCTTTCTGCTTGTACACTAGTGACACAAGAATTCCCTCCAAGATTTTGGAAATATGATATTATTAATGCAATAATTTTGTCTGACAAGGTTGGTATTCTTAGTGGTTGATACTTCAACTTGAAAGAATCTCAAGTAGATGCTTTTCGAAAATATTTTGGTTGACCTGAATTAATTTTAGCAGGCAGAAATGGATGAGAAGCGTGTCGATATATTAATATATGAGATTAAGAGTATATTTAGAGGTATGGGCGACGGGGAAACGACTCCCTCTGCTTATGACACTGCTTGGGTAGCAAAGATTCCATCACTTAATCGCTCTGACCACCCTCACTTTCCTCAAACACTCTAATGGATTCTTCAGAATCCGAAAAACACTCCAATTGATTTTCCGAGCTTTCTACATTATAAATTTTATCCATGTTTTCTAGAATGGAAAACATATTGGTATCTGGGGTCTTCTAGGGTTGACCTTGAGATGCATTCAGTCTAGACATAGCCGTAGAAGTTTAAGCCGACTTATTACCCTATCCGGTTTAATTTTTTCTAGCTATTCTACCCCTTCTCGGGTCGATTGATTGAAAGTATTCTTCTTCTTTCTTCTCTTTTATTTTTTTCGCTTACGCTACTGTGAATGGAAAATCTATGAAGAAATGGACATATTCATGGCATCAACTAAATTTGAACGACACATGTTCATTTGATTGAAAGTATTCTTCATCTTTCTTCTCTTTTATTTTTTTCGCTTATGCTACTAATAAATGGAAAATTTGTGAAGAAATTGACATATTCATGGCATCAACTAAATTTGAATGACAAATGTTCATAATCCAAAGGCTAGGTCCAAATTGTGTCATTATATTTCAAGTTGTGAAATGTTCACATGGGCACAAATCTAGGTGTAGTGTGCATGTCTCCTTCTCTTTGTAATATTCAAGATATTCATAAATTTCTCTATAAAATTACAATTTTTTTTTAAAATATCGAGTTTCTAGAAGTCTTTTGGAAATGATGAAACACACCCATACTGGGGTTGTGCTCGTTCTCCGAATTATAACATACTTCCCGTTAAAAAAAAATATTGTTCATGAAATAGGGTGTGTTATCAAATACCCTTTTCCAATCTGTTAGATCTATGAAAAGCACTATAAGAAAACCTTATTCTCTTAACCTAAGCTTGATTGGCCCATTGGGGTTCCATTTTGTTTGTTTCGATTGAATAATTTCTTGTTCTTTGGGTCAGATTCCTGTGATTTTACAAATGAGGACATGAAATTTCATAAATTGTCAAGTCTTTTCCCAATGGTTGTTTGGAATCACAATTTATTGATTTTGGGTGGTTTTTGGCAAGAAACATTCTCGATTTCTTGCTTGCCATGAAGCCCTTATCATAGATGACTCTTCATTTTCCTTTCCTCCAATGGCTAAGCTAGGAGCTCCTCTCGTTCCATTATTTGATTTTCCTTTCCTCCAGTGGCTGAGCTATAGGCTCCTCTCGTCCCATTATTTGATTCATTAACTGTATGGCGCTAGGAGGAAAACTGTCACATCCCTATCTTGGCGATAGTCTTTCAACCACTCATAGGAGGTTCATCACCACCACCCGATTTCTTTTCAACAATACTTTCAAGTGTGAGCTATGCCTAACGTTCCATACTTAGATTATTTTTCACTTTCTAAGTATTAACATTCATAACACAGTAGAAACATTCAATTAAACAACTTTCTTCATCATTATCATTTTAGACATAGGCACAATGGATACAATATTTAACAGGAGAGGCAACTCCTTAAATATGAGTCTACCCACAATAATAATGATAATTATTCAAAATATACAATTACAGTCCTTGGAGAGGAACCCCAACTTCTTTCTCGCAAAATCTGCCAAAATACGCAACTTCGGCCTGCACCGTACCGCCTACCCTACCCTCTGCACCACTCGTTGTGGCAACGTTCAGTGAACTTGCCTGTTCGTTCAAGCCTACCCACGGTGTGTCGCCCGCTCGACGCTCACTCGCTACTTGGCCCTTCGTTCAGCGCTCGCCCGCACTTTGTGTGCCCTCACCCTGCTCTACCGTAACACTCACCCACACTATCGTGTACCTATCTGGTTATAGTTCACCCACCCATAGTTCTAACCGTAGACTCGCCCGAGGACCTGTCACCACCGGTCTGCAAACCACTCGTTCAACCCAATTTGTCAGTGTACAGTGTGCCCTCTCATGAGTCGCCTGCCTTACCTGACTCACTGGTTCGCTCGTCATGTAGCGCGTCCTTTGTCGGTCGCCTACACAACCTGCGGCTCGCTCAGCCAAAATCTGCATTTCTATTTGTCCTGTCTTGGTGCTTCGGCCATACCACCGCTTACACCTTGCCTTGCCTTATGCACCCAACCCTCTAGCTCGCCCTTCACACTTGGCTTCCACTTATTGAACTTATGATGATCAAACTTGATTCTTTCTCCATCAAAATTGTCCGGCAATATATATGCTTCATCATGGATGGTTCAGGTCGACCTATTAATTTGGCTAACTCGCCCACATCTCATGTCAGTTTGACCACCCTTCATGTCAGCTTGCCTACACCGTCGCCCCATCGGGTCCACATGCCCAACTTCGCACGATATAAGTTTGCCTTTGCAAAATTGTCATATTTAGCCAAATTCTCAACTTTCGGTTTTTCGACTCCTTCGTTGGCTCGTCGCACTCGTGCCTCGAGCGATTTTAATCGACCACCCTAGCTCATCACTATCCTCCAACTTGTCTAATCATCAGAATGAAACGTCGTGACCAACGCACCCCCTTGCCAACTCGTTGCACCTGCCAACTTGTCGCTCACCCGGCTCGTCATGTTTAACTGAGAGCGCTCACCCAACTCGTCGCACATCACATCTGCAACTCGTGGGCTTGACAAGAGCCCTCCCCCTATCATGGGGTCGCTCATGAAGTGACTAGAATAGAGGATGATGGCGCCTCACATGGTTTTGTGTCTTAGATTTGGCAAAAATGACTACAACCACTTGCCAAGTTCTACAAACTACTATAACTTCTGTAAAGCACAAAACACTAGCAGAATAGAATAATGTTATTTTATTTCCCAGATCTTAATAAAATACATAATATGAATTCAATTTTAAAATATAACATAAATCAAAATTTGGAAAAAAAACTCACTTTGTACATTAATGTAATATTTAGTTTTCTTCAATTTTATAATTTATTTTTTTCTGTAATATAAAGTAATGATTGATTGCAATCAATTCCCTTTGTAGCATTGATATTACCATGCCTTCTTCCAAGTCACTAATAAACGAAGGTGATGAAAGCAACTACCAAGTCACTAATAAATGAAGGAGATGAAAACAACTAATTAAATTGAAACACTTGTACATTTTAACATTTATATTTTACATATAAATTTTAAATATTTTTACAAGTTTATTAATTTAAAATTTTAATATTTAGCCAAATTTATTATAAGGGATAACGAGAATGATCATTCTCACATTATTGATTTATATTTTGAAACACTTCTGCATTTTAATATTCTTTTAATATTTATATTTTACATTTAAATTTTAAATATTTTTAAAAATTATTTTAAAACTATATATATATATATATATATATATTATATTACTAATAAAATTCATATGAATTACATGACAATCATAAATTATATTGATATATATTTGAAAAAAATAATTATTTTTGAAATTAGATTTTCAAATAAATAAAATAAATATAAAAATAAAAATATTTTAAACATCTCACTTAAAATTGAAAATGAGACTTTACAATATATTTGTTTAGTTTTTCCTCATAAATTACCTAAAATTGAGAAATGAGATTTCTAATTACTTGTTACTCAAAATGAGAAAGGAAATTTTTAGTTAATTGTTACTCAAAAGGAGAAAGGAGATTTCTAGTCTACTTCTGTCCCTTTTAGGATAAGAAATAACATAATTCCAACACATAATGGAGGTTCTGATTCAAAGAGACTCTCCTAAGGACCTCACTCAACCTGCTTTTGTTTTATGATAAGAAATAACATAATTCCAACACATAATGGAGGTTTTGATTTAAACAGACTCTCCTAAGTACCCCACTCAACCTGCTTTTGCTTTAGGGTAAGAAATAACATAATTCCAACACATAATGGAGGTTCTGATTTAGACGGAATCTCCTAAGGACCCCACTCAACTTGCTTTTTCTCAACAATGGTGGACAAATCACATAAGAATAAGGTGAACAAGACTTTAAATAAACAAGGATTGAGGAAAATGAGGTGGACAAGGAGGAGAAGGTAGAGAAAGAGGGGAAAGAAACAACACCAAAATAGAAGCTAAGCTTGAAGTGAAGGAACAAAAGAAAAGAAAATAGTGGAGGAAGAGAGAAATGATGTAGAAGAAAAAGTTGTCCCAAAAATATGAGAAGAAAGAAGTACAAATAGAGGCAAGAAGATTAAAGAAAAACTGCAAATGAGGCTACTCAAGGTAAGGAGAGAAAGCATGACAATGAGCAAGATAAAGAAAATGCTCTGAATAAAAAAATAAAAATGAAGTGAAAAAAAAGATAAACAAAAAGAGAAGTTGGAAACATTTTTGAAACAAAGGTGATAAAGCTAGTTATAAGGTAACTAAGAAAAAATATCTAAATCTACCAAGGTCTTTTTTTTAACTGATATGGATTTACTACTTCATGTAACTAGACAAAATGTTTGTAATATTTTTTTTAATGCAAATATATTTGTAATATTTCGATACTTAGATGAAGGAGTTCAAATATTTATGTTGTCAATTTTATAATACAATAAACTTAGATATTTATATTGTGAATTTTATAGTAAAATATATTCATATATTTAAACAGAAAGAAGTAGACTAATTTTATATTATTAAATATTTTTTTATATCAAATCTAGTTATAATAAATAATAAAGTTTGGAATTATTATATATATTATATATATATATATTTATATTAATTATAGAAATTGTTTAGTTTAATTAAATAATTGAGTGATGAACCTATTTATGTATTAATAATTGTAATTTAATAGCAAGAAATCACAATCTTGCTTGAAATTATATTTTCAAATTCCTAGTAAAATTATTTCGTCAATTCATTATAGTGTAACATTAATAATATTTATATATTTTCTTCTTAGATTTTTCTGTGAGTTATGATATAATGTTTATATTTTCCGGAGAAATCATATATACCCTTTGTTCTCTGTGTGATTTCTCCAGAAAATATAAACAATATATTTTTCTCATTAAAAATCCACTCACTTTTTATACATTAACATTTATATATTAATATATTTTAAAAGTAATATGTATTTATATAAAATGACATAAAATATACTCATAAAATATAAATTTGTAATAATAATAAATATTACAAATAAATTATTTTAAATTAGATATAAAATATTATTAACACACACACACACACATAATTTAAATTTGTATTACCTCAAAATATCAAAATATAATTATCAATTGTCCATGTTATTTCTTAGATTATTATAGGTGGTTTCAACTTCCAATAAAAGAAATAAGAGGAGAAAGTCATACTAAGACAAAATCATTTACTATAAGGAAAAATGTCCATCAACTATAAAACTGTACAGAGAAATGTCATTGAGGTACATAGTAGAAAATCAAGTGTGCCAAGAAGTCACTAGAGAAGGATCTTTACTATAAGGAAAAATGTCTATCAACTATGAAACTATAAAGAGAAATGTCGTTGAGGTATATAGTAGAAAATCAAGTGTCCCAATAAGTCACTAGAGAAGGATCTTTAGCACTGGAGCCTAGAGATGGAAGTTTTTCCTTGCACAAGAGATGGGTCTCCAAGTGAATTATGAGCATTCAAAGTCTCTAAGCATGAGTGTTGGAATTTCTAGGGACAATTGATATCACTCAAGGTAGAAAATATGCCATACTCCTCCTCTTGGTTCTCCTTCATAACTACTAATGAAGAGCAATAGAGTTGAGACACCTTTTCAAGCTTCCTCTAGTGTCACAAGGGTAAGGAACCTGATGGGATAGCTTCTCAAGGATGTTAGAGTTAGATAAATTTTGAAAATCGTCAATAACAATGGAATTAATATGAGGGATCTCACCGCAGACATCAGAGGGGACAAGATTGGTAGATGGTTGCATCCTCCTTAGCCTATTTATGGGCTTAATTTCTACCCCTTAGGTCCATGACACCCCTCTGTTGCCCCTCGCCCAACCATCTGCTTGGTGGTTATGCATGTGCTTCCGAGGCATGCACCTTGAAAAAAAGGAATGCTATGTAAAAAGATTGGGGATCATAATTCCAAGGGAAGAGAAGCAAAGGTAGAGGATATCTAGCAAAATGAAAAGGCAAGAATAGGAAGGAGGTTTGAATAGAAAGAGAAGGGATAGAGGAAAGAGAGGAAAGAGAGGAGGAAGAGGACATCTAACATGAAAATAGATTGAACCACATCCCACCATAATTCTCAAATCCAAAATCCAACAACTATAGAATACCAATTTGAGCTACAACCAACAAAGATATGGGCAAAGGAAAAATGAACAAAACTAAGAGTCACATTGAGTATCCCAAATAGCACAACCCATGATGACCCAACCTTCAAATGGTGGATGATGAAATATGGTGTAGAATCTACAACTAGAGGAAAACCTAGCTACAAAGGAAGCCACAACGTCTTAAGCATAAATTCAACAACACAACCACCTATGCCCAGTAAATTACCATTACACTCTCTCCTTAATTGCTCAGTTGAGCAATAGTAATTTCGTAATGCAAATTGTGGATAGATCCAAACCATTACAGCTCAATTGTCTTGAGCATGCATGTCCAATTCTAGAAAAAATACAAGGAAATTCTCAAAGAAGGAAAGTGAATTAGTGTACAAAAGCCCCTTGATGCCACAAGGTTGCAGAAGAAATCCCACCTGCACCAGGGTAGGGACTAATTTACAACATATAACTCACATTAGGAGTGTTATGTATTTGGAGCTAACTTCAAAATAAAATGTTGATATATGCATAACTTGAATAAGAAGAGTTCACATCAATCTGTATGTGGGAGGATGGTCACTCCACCCCTCATAAATTTTATGTGAGATGGTTGTGCGGTGAGCTTGCCCCAACATTATTCATCACCCTAATCAGAAAAAATATAAAAAATAAATTCAAGTATAATATATAATATTAATTTCAAATTTAAAATAAATAAAAATTTGAAAATATTAATATTTGTTTTCCTTTATAAACTATTAATAATATAGTATTTACTTTTTCCCATTTTATAATTGAATTATTCTAATATTATAAAAGTGATTGATTACCATCAATTCTCTGTGTAGCATTGACTTTAGCATCCCATCTTCTAAGTCACTAACAAACTAAAGAGATTGATGTGATTAGTTAAATTGAAACAATTCTATATTTTAACATTTTTTAATATTTATTATTTTAGATAAAAATTTTAAATATTTTGCATGTGTATTTTATAAATTTTATTTATTAATTAAAAAATTAATATTTTATTAGCCAATTATTTTTATAAATGGGGATAGAATTTTCATTCTCCCATGATATTAATGATACATATTTTAAAATATAAAAAAATCAAAGAAAAATGATTAAAAATAAAACATAATTATTTAAGCAATGAAAAAAATAGTTATACATCTTTAAAATGATTATAAAAAATATGAATTACATCACAAACACAAATTATATTGATATATATTTGAAAATATTAAATTATTTTTGGAATTAGTTTTTCAAACTAAATAAATAAATATAAAAAATTATAAAAAACAATAAAAAGGATCTCAAAATTCTTATTCAAAATATAAAATAAGTAATTTAGTGGCTAAATTTACGAATTAAATTTCCAGTAATTTTTTCTGGTCTAATTTCTCTACAATCTGGTAGAAATTTATTGAAATCACAAACTTGAGCAGTAACGGATGCACAATAGAAGTGCCCTCTGGTTTTTGAGGGTGCTAAATCCATATAGTAAAAAAAAAAACTAATTTAAATAACAAAAATCAAACTTTCATCTCACATTTTAGCACTAGATTCCGTCACTAAAAAAATCCAAAAAATTACAATAGCCAAAATTTCATTAACATGGAACTTAGAAAGACTCATTAAAAAGAAGAAGTCATTAAAATAAGGAACACCCTTAATCGTGAACATGGAAAGATGGCCCTTGATCGAGAACCTTAGAAGAAAACACCACGCACCTTGTTACTTTGACCTTCGTTATGTTGTCGTTTAGCGGAGGAATAAAAAAAAGGATCGACGGCACCTTTATAAAATCGCTTTTGTAGAAAATGACTGTATGCGCTCTTTCCGCTCACGAGGTACGCCAGTTCCAAATTTTTCACAATTTCTAAGGTTTCCACACTTTTTCTCCAAAGAAAATCTGAGGGGGGAAGTGATGGACTGAAAGTGAAAATAGATAGTTATATATTATATAGCATCAACAATTACTGAAGTAAAATTCAAGTACATTTATCTAAATTTAAACGAACTATAACACAACAAAACTATAAACAATAGAATTAAATATAATGAAACCTCACCAACAGTGAAATTAATATCAACAAGTAACCTCATTTAACGTCTACTCAATCAAACTGGTACATGTACTTAACAGTGAAATTAATATCAAGACTATTTTAATATATTGTAATATAAAGTAATGATTGATTGCAATCAATTCCCTTTGTAGCATTGATATTACCATGCCTTCTTCCAAGTCACTAATAAACGAAGAAGATGAAAGCAACTACCAAGTCACTAATAAACGAAGGAGATGAAAACAAAACAGTTCTGCATTTTAACATTTATATTTTACATATAAATTTTAAATATTTTTCCAAGTTTATTAATTTAAAATTTTATTATTTAGCCAAATTTATTATAAGGGATAACGAGAATGATCATTCTCACATTATTGATTTATATTTTGAAACACTTCTGCATTTTAATATTCTTTTAATATTTATATTTACTTTAAATTTTAAAATAATTTTAAAAAAATATTTTAAATTTATAATATATATATATATATATATATATATATATATATAATATAATTATAATATATAATATATAAATTACTATAAAAAATCATATAAATTATATGACAATCATAAATTATATTGATATATATTTGAAAAAAATAATTATTTTTGAAATTAGATTTTCAAATAAATAAAATAAATATAAAAATAAAATTATTTTAAACATCTCACTTAAAATTGAAAATGAGACTTTACAATATGTTTGTTTAGTTTTTCCTCATAAATTACCTAAAATTGAGAAATGAGATTTCTAATTACTTGTTACTCAAAACGAGAAAGGAAATTTTTAGTTAATTGTTACTCAAAAGGAGAAAGGAGATTTCTAGTCTACTTGTGTCCCTTTTAGGATAAGAAATAACATAATTCCAACACATAATGGAGGTTCTGATTTAAAGAGACTCTCCTAAGGACCTCACTCAACCTGCTTTTGCTTTAGGATAAGAAATAACATAATTCCAACACATAATGGAGGTTCTAATTCAAACAGACTCTCCTAAGGACCGCACTCAACCTGCTTTTGCTTTAGGGTAAGAAATAACATAATTCCAACACATAATGGAGGTTTTGATTTAAACGGCTCTCCTAAGGACCCCACTCAACTTGCTTTTTCTCAACAATGGTGGAAAAATCACATAAGAATAAGGTGAACAAGACTTTAAATAAACAAGGATTGAGGAAAATAAGGCAGACAAGGAGGAGAAGGAAGAGAAAGAGGGGAAAGAAAAAACACCAAAATAGAAGCCAAGCTTGAACTGAAGGAACAAAAGAAAAGAAAACAGTGGAGGAAGAGAGAAATGATGTAGAAGAAAAAATTGTCCAAAAAATATGAGAAGAAAGAAGTACAGATAGAGGCAAGAAGATTGAAGAAAAAACTGCAAATGAGGCTACACAAGGTAAGGAGAGAAAGCATGACAATGAGCAAGATAAAGAAAATGCTCTGAAGAAAAAAATAAAAATGAAGTGAAAAAAATATAAACAAAAAGAGAAGTTGGAAACATGTTTGAAACAAAGGTGATAAAGCTAGTTATAAGGAACTAAGAAAAAATATCTAAATCTACCAAGGCCTTTTTTTTAAACTCATATGGATTTACTACTTCATGTAAGAAGACAAAATGTTTGTAATACTTTTTTTTTGAATGCAAATATATTTGTAATATTTCGATACTTAGATGAAGGAATTCAAATATTTATGCTGTCAATTTTATAATATAATAAAATTAGATATTTCTATTGTGAATTTTATAGTAAAATATATTTGTATATTTAAAGAAAAAGAAGTAGACTTTAATTTTATACTATTAAATATTATTTATATCAAATTAATTATAATAAATAATAAAAGAATTTGAATTATATATATATATTATATTTATATATATATATATATATATATATTATATATAATGTTTAGTTTAATTAAATATTTGAGTGATAGAATCTATTTATGTATTTATAATTGTAATTTAATAGTAAGAAATCACAATCTTGCTTGAAATTATATTTTTAAATTCCTAAAAAAATTATTTCATCAATTCATTATAGTGTAACATTAATAATATTTATATACAATTTTCTTCTCAGATTTTTCTATATAATGTTTATATTTTCCGGATAAATCACATAGACCCTCTGTTCTCTATGTGATTTCTCCAGAAAATATAAACAATATATTTTTCTTATTAAAAATCCACTCACTTTTTATACATTAATATTTATATATTA
The DNA here is from genome assembly GCA_000404065.3 of Pinus taeda. NCBI lineage: Eukaryota > Viridiplantae > Streptophyta > Pinopsida > Pinales > Pinaceae > Pinus > Pinus taeda. Next base: position 3,335 of record APFE031447521.1, on the reverse strand, counting down.
ATATATTTTAAAAGTACTATGTATTTATATAAAATGACATAAAATATACTCATAAAATATAAATTTGTAATAATAATAAATATTACAAATAAATTATTTTAAATACATTTACTATAAGGAAAAATGTCTATCAACTATAAAACCATAAAGAGAAATGTCATTGAGGTACATAGTAGAAAATCAAGTGTCCCAAGAAGTCACTAGAGAAGGATCTTTACTATAAGGAAAAATGTCTATCAACTATGAAATTGTAAAGAGAAATATCATTGAGGTATATAGTAGAAAATCAAGTGTCCCAATAAGTCACTAGAGAAGGATCTTTAGCACTGGAGCCCAAAGATGGAAGTTTTACCTTGCACAAGAGATGGGTCTCCAGGGCAATTATGAGCATTCAAAGTCTCTAAGCATGAGTGTTGGAATTTCTAGGGACAATTCATATCATTCAAGGTAGAAAATATGCCATACTCCTCCTCTTGGTTCTCCTTCATAACTACTAATGAAGAGCAATAGAGTTGAGACACCTTTTCAACCTTCGTATAGTGTCACAAGGGTGAGGAACCTGATAGGATACCTCCTCAAGGATGTTAGAGTTAGATAAATTTTGAAAATCATCAATAACAATGGAATTAATATGAGGGATCTCACCGTAGACATCAGAGGGGACAAGATTGGTAGATGGTTGCATCCTCCTTAGCCTATTTATGGGCTTAATTTCTACCCCTTAGGTCCATGACACCCCTCTGTTGCCCCTCGCCCAACCATCTGCTTGGTGGTTATGCATGTGCTTCCGAGGCATGCACCTTGAAAAAAAGGAATGCTATGTAAAAAGATTGGGGATCATAATTCCAAGGGAAGAGAAGCAAAGGTAGAGGATATCTAGCAAAATGAAAAGGCAAGAATAGGAAGGAGGTTTGAATAGAAAGAGAAGGGATAGAGGAAAGAGAGGAAAGAGAGGAGGAAGAGGACATCTAACATGAAAATAGATTGAACCACATCCCACCATAATTCTCAAATCCAAAATCCAACAACTATAGAATACCAATTTGAGCTACAACCAACAAAGATATGGGCAAAGGAAAAATGAACAAAACTAAGAGTCACATTGAGTATCCCAAATAGCACAACCCATGATGACCCAACCTTCAAATGGTGGATGATGAAATATGGTGTAGAATCTACAACTAGAGGAAAACCTAGCTACAAAGGAAGCCACAACGTCTTAAGCATAAATTCAACAACACAACCACCTATGCCCAGTAAATTACCATTACACTCTCTCCTTAATTGCTCAGTTGAGCAATAGTAATTTCGTAATGCAAATTGTGGATAGATCCAAACCACTACAGCTCAATTGTCTTGAGCATGCATGTCCAATTCTAGAAAAAATACAAGGAAATTCTCAAAGAAGGAAAGTGAATTAGTGTACAAAAGCCCCTTGATGCCACAAGGTTGCAGAAGAAATCCCACCTGCACCAGGGTAGGGACTAATTTACAACATATAACTCACATTAGGAGTGTTATGTATTTGGAGCTAACTTCAAAATAAAATGTTGATATATGCATAACTTGAATAAGAAGAGTTCACATCAATCTGTATGTGGGAGGATGGTCACTCCACCCCTCATAAATTTTATGTGAGATGGTTGTGCGGTGAGCTTGCCCCAACATTATTCATCACCCTAATCAGAAAAAATATAAAAAATAAATTCAAGTATAATATATAATATTAATTTCAAATTTAAAATAAATAAAAATTTGAAAATATTTTTTCTTCTTTATTAATATACATTATAATATAGTATTTTTACTTTTTTCTTTATTTTATAATTGAATATTATTAAAAGTGATTGATTACAATCAATTCCCTTTCTAGCATTGACTTTAGCATACCCTCTTCTAAGTCACTAACCAACTAAAGAAACTAAAGAAATGGAAGTCACTAGAAAATTGAAACAATTCTATATTTTAACATTTTTTTAATATTTATATTTTAGATAAAAATTTAAATATTTTTAGCATAGTGTATTTTATAAATTTTATTTATTAATTTAAAAAAATTAATATTTTTTATTAGCAATTATTTTTTGTTAATGGAGGGTGGGAAGTTCAGTCTCCCTGTATTAATGATATATATTTTTAATACTTAAAAAAATTATAAAAAAATCAAAAAGAAAAATGACTTTTAAAAAAAAACATAAATCTATTTAAGCAATGAAAAAATATTCTAACATCTTGTAAAAATGATTATAAAATATGAATTAAATCACAAACATAATTATATTGATAATTATTTGAAAATATTAAATTTATTTTGAAATTAAAAATTTTTTCAAACTAAATAAATAAATATAAAAAATTATAAAAAACAATAAAAAGGGATCTCAAACATCTTATTCAAAATATAAAATAAGTAATTTAGCGGCTAAATTTATGAATTAAATTTCAAATAGTTTTTTCTGGTCTAATTTCTCTACAATCTGGTAGAAATTTATTGAAATCAAAAACTTGAGCAGTAACGGATGCACAATAGAAATACCCTAGAGTTTTTGAGAGTGATAAATCCATATATAATCAAAAAACTAATTTAAATAACAAAAATCAAACTTCCATCTCACATTTTTCCACTAGATTCCGTTACTAAAAAATCCAAAAAATTACAATAGCCAAAAAAAAAATCATTAACATGGAACTTTTATAGTTAAGAAAGACTCATTAAAAAGGAGAAGTCATTAAAATAAGGAACACCCTTAATCGTGAACATGGAAAGATGACCCTTGATCGAGAACCTTAGAAGAAAACACCACGCACCTTGTTACTTTGACCTTCGTTATGTTGTCGTTTCGCTTTTGTATAAAATGACTGTCAGAGGTTGTATGCGCTCTTTCCGCTCACGAGGTACGCCAGTTCCAAATTTTTCACAATTTCTAAGGTTTCCACACTTTTTCTCCAAAGAAAATCTGAGGGGGGAAGTGATGGACAGAAAGTGAAAATAGATAGTTATATATTATATAGCATCAACAATTACTGAAGTAAAATTCAAGAACATTTATCTAAATTTAAACGAACTATAACACAACAAAACTATAAACAATAGAATTAAATATAATGAAACCTCACCAACAGTGAAATTAATATCAACAACTAACCTCATTTAACGTGTATCAAGACTATGTAACATGTACTTAGTCAAAGTGACATCAAGACCATGCAACATGTACTTATTCAAAGTTCAAAGGTAATGTGTACTGGTTATGTAATTATCGAGAACAAAAAAGAGAATCCAATGAAAGCAGCGGGGCATCGGAAGTGGACAAAAAATTTGGAATCGTAGGGGG